>CM069861.1:77119220-77126720 GCA_036172795.1 Pelodytes ibericus | reverse complement strand
ATCTCATCATGATATCATCATCTCATCATGATATCATCATCATCATCTCATCATGCTATCATTATCATCATCTCATCGTGATATCATCATCATGATATCATCATCATCATCTCATCATAATATCATCATCTTTATTATCATCATTATCATCATCTCATCATGATATCCTCATCATGATATTTACATCATCATCTCATCATGATATCATCATCTCATCATGATATCATCATCATCATCATCTCATCATGATATCATCATCATCATCTCATCACGATATCATTATCATGATATCATCATCATCATCATCATCATCTCATCATGATATCATTATCATGATATCATCATCATGATATCATCATCATCTCATCTTGATATTATCATCACGATATCATCATCATGATATCATCATCTCATCACGATATCATTATCATGATATCATCATCATCATCTCATCAAATCATCATCATGATCTCATCATGATATCGTCATCATGATATCATCATCATCATCTCATCATGATATCATCATCATCATCTCATCATGATATCGTCATCATGATATCATATCATCATCATGATATCATCATCATCATCTCATCATGATATCATCATCATGATATCATCATCATCATCATGATATCATCATCATCATCATCATCTCATCATGATATCATCATCATGATATCATCATGATATCATCATCATCAGCTCATCATGATATCATCAAAATCTCATCATGATAGCATCATCATCTTCTTATGAATATATCATCATCATCATCATCATCATCTCATCATGATATCATCATCATGATATCATCATGATATCATCATAATGATATCATCATCATGATATCATCATCATCATCATGGTATCATCATCATCTCATCATGGTATCATCATCATCATCTCATCATGATATCATCATCATCATCTCATCATGATATCATCATCATAATCTCATCATGATATCATCATCATCATCTCATCATGATATCATCATAATCATCTCATCACGATATCATTATCATGATATCATCATCATGATATCATCCTCATCTCATCATAATATCATCATCATGATCTCATCATGATATCATCATCATGATATCATCATCATCATCATCATCATCATCTCATCATGATATCATCATCATGATATCATCATCATGATATCATCATCATCATCTCATCAAGATATCATCATCATGATATCATCATCATCATCTCATCATGATATCATCATCATCATCTCATCATGATATCATCATCATGATATCATCATCATCATCATCATCTCATCATGATATCATCATCATCATCATTATCATCATCTAATCATGATATCATCATCATTATATTATTATCATCATCTCATCATGATATCATCATCATCATCTCATCATGATATCATCATCATGATATCATCATCATCATCATGGTATCATCATCATGATATCATCATCATCTCATTATGATATCATCATCATCATCTCATCATGATATCATCATCATGATATCATCATCATCTCATCATGGTATCATCATCATCATCTCATCATGATATCATCATCATCATCTCATCATGATATCATCATCATAATCTCATCATGATATCATCATCATCATCTCATCATGATATCATCATAATCATCTCATCACGATATCATTATCATGATATCATCATCATGATATCATCCTCATCTCATCATAATATCATCATCATGATCTCATCATGATATCATCATCATGATATCATCATCATCATCATCATCATCATCATCATCATCATCATCTCATCATGATATCATCATCATTATATCATCATCATGATATCATCATCATCATCTCATCAAGATATCATCATCATGATATCATCATTATCATCTCATCATGATATCATCATCATCATCTCATCATGATATCATCATCATGATATCATCATCATCATCATCATCTCATCATGATATCATCATCATCATCATCATTATCATCATCTAATCATGATATCATCATCATTATATTATTATCATCATCTCATCATGATATCATCATCATCATCTCATCATGATATCATCATCATCATCTCATTATCATTATCATCATCTCATCATGATATCATCATCATATTATCATCATCATCTCATCATATCACCATCATCATCATCATCATCTCATCATGATATCATCATCATCTCATCTTGATATCATCATCATGATATCATCATCATCATCTCATCATGATATCATCATCATCATCTCATCATCTCATCATGATATCATCATCATCATCATCATCATCTCATCATCATCATCATCTCATCATGATATCATCATCATGATATCATCATCATCATCATCATCATCTCATCATGATATCATCATCATGATATCATCATCATCATCATCATCATCATCTCATCATGATATCATCATCATGATATCATCATCATCATCATCATCATCATCATCATCTCATCATGATATCATCATCATCATCATCTCATCATGATATCATCATCATCATATCATCATCATCATCATCTCATCATGATATCATCATCATCTCATCATGATATCATCATCATGATATCATCATCATCTCATCATGATATCATCATCATCATCATCATCATCATCATCTCATCATGATATCATCATCATCATCTCATCATGATATCATTATCATCATCTCATCGTGATATCATCATCATGATATCATCATCATCATCATCATCATCATCATCTCATCCTGATATCATCATCATCATCTCATCATATCATCATCATCATCATCATCATCATCATCATCATCATTATCATCATCATCTCATCATGATATCATCATCATCTCATCATGATATCATCATCATGATATCATCATCTCATCATGATATCATCATCATCATCATCTCATCATGATATCATCATCATCATTATCATCATCTCATCATGATATCATCATCATGATATTTACATCATCATCTCATTATGATATTATCATCTCATCATGATATCATAATCATGATATCATCATCATCATCTCATCATCTCATCATGATATCATCATCATCATTTTATCATCATCATCTCATCATGATACCATCATCTCATCATCATCATCATCATCTCATCATATCATCATCATCTCATCATGATATCATCATCATCATCATCATCTCATCATGATACCATCATCTCATCTTGATATCATCATCATATCATCATCATCATCTCATCATGATATCATCATCTCATCATGATATCATCATCATCATCTCATCATGATATCATCATCATCATCATCATCATCATCATCATCATCATCTCCTCATCATGATATCATCATCTCATCATGATATCATCATCATCATCTCATCATGATATCATCATCATCATCTCATCATGCTATCATTATCATCATCTCATCGTGATATCATCATCATTATATCATCATCATCATCTCATCATCTTATCATGATATCATCATCATCATTTTATCATCATCATCTCATCATGATATCATCATCATCATCATCATCATCATCTCATCATATCATCATCATCTCATCATGATATCATCATCATCATCTCATCATGATACCATAATCTCATCTTGATATCATCATCATATCATCATCATCATCTCATCATGATATCATCATCTCATCATGATATCATCATCATCATGATATCATCATCATCATCATCATCATCATCATCATCATCATCTCCTCATCATGATATCATCATCTCATCATGATATCATCATCATCATCTCATCATGATATCATCATCATCATCTCATCATGCTATCATTATCATCATCTCATCGTGATATCATCATCATTATATCATCATCATCATCATCATATCATCATGATATCATCATCATTATTATCATCATTATCATCATCTCATCATGATATCATCATCATGATATTTACATCATCATCTCATCATGATATCATCATCTCATCATGATATCATCATCATCATCATCTCATCATGATATCATCATCATCATCTCATCATGATATCATTATCATCATCTCATCATGCTATCATCATTATGATATCATCATCATCATCATCATCATCTCATCATGATATCATCATCATGATATCATCATCATCTTCATTAATCATCTCATCATGATATCATCATCATCATCATTATCATGATATCATCATCATCATCTCATCATATCATCATCATCTCATCATATCACCAACATCATCATCATCATCATCATCATCATCTCATTATGATATCATCATCATCTCATCTTGATATCATCATCATGATATCATCATCTCATCATGATATCATCATCTCATCATGATATCATCATCATCATCTCATCATGATATCATCATCATCATCATCATCATCATCATCATCATCATCTCATCATTATATCATTATCATCATCTCATCATGATATCATCATTATGATATCATCATCATCATCATCTCATCATGATATCATCAACATGATATCATCATCATCATCATCATTATCATCATCATCATCATCTCATCATGATACCATCATCATGATATCATCATCATCATCATCATCATCATCATCATCATCATCATCATCTCATCATGACATCATCATCATCATCATCATCATCATCATCTCATCATGACATCATCATCATCATCATCATTTCATCATGATATCATTATCATGATATCATCATCATCATCATCATCATCATCATCATCATCTCATCATGATATCTTCATCATCATCATCATCATCATCTCATCATGATATCATTATCATAATCATCATCTCATCATGATATCATCATCATCATCATCATCATCATCATCTCATCATGATATCATCATCTCATCATGATATCATCATCATCATCATCTCATCATGATATCATCATCATCATCTCATCATGATATCATTATCATCATCTCATCATGCTATCATCATTATGATATCATCATCATCATCATCATCATCATCATCATCTCATCATGATATCATCATCATGATATCATCATCATCTTCATTAATCATCTCATCATGATATCATCATCATCATCATCATCATCATCATCATCTCATCATATCACCATCATCATCATCATCATCTCATCATATCACCATCATCATCATCATCATCATCATCATCATCATCTCATTATGATATCATCATCATCTCATCTTGATATCATCATCATGATATCATCATCTCATCATGATATCATCATCATCATCATCTCATCATGATATCATCATCATCATCATCATCATCATCTCATCATGATATCATTATCATCATCTCATCATGATATCATCATTATGATATCATCATCATCATCATCATCATCATCTCATCATGATATCATCAACATGATATCATCATCATCATCATCATTATCATCATCATCATCTCATCATGATATCATCATCATCATCATCATCTCATCATGATATCATCATCATGATATCATCATCATCATCATCATCATCATCATCTCATCATGATATCATCATCATCATCATCATCATCTCATCATGATATCATTATCATGATATCATCATCATCATCATCATCATCATCTCATCATGATATCTTCATCATCATCATCTCATCATGATATCATCATCATCATATCATCATCATCTCATCATGATATCATCATCATCTCATCATGATATCATCATCATGATATCATCATCATCTCATCATGATATCATCATCATCATCATCATCATCATCATCATCTCATCATGATATCATCATCTCATCGTGATATCATCATCATCATCTCATCCTGATATCATCATCATCATCATCTCATCATGATATCATCATCATCTCATCATGATATCATCATCATGATATCATCATCATCTCATCATGATATCATCATCATCATCATCATCATCATCATCATCATCATCATCATCATCTCATCCTGATATCATCATCATCATCATCTCATCCTGATATCATCATCATCATTTCATCATTTCATCATATCATCATCATCATCATCATCATCATCATCATCATCATCATCATCATTATCATCATCATCTCATCATGATATCATCATGATATCATCATCATCATCTCATCATGATATCATCATCATGATATCATCATCATCTTCATAATCATCTCATCATGATATCATCATCATCATCTCATCATGATATCATCATAATCATCTCATCACGATATCATTATCATGATATCATCATCATGATATCATCCTCATCTCATCATAATATCATCATCATGATCTCATCATGATATCATCATCATGATATCATCATCATCATCATCATCATCATCATCATCTCATCATGATATCATCATCATGATATCATCATCATCATCTCATCAAGATATCATCATCATGATATCATCATCATCATCTCATCATGATATCATCATCATCATCTCATCATGATATCATCATCATGATATCATCATCATCATCATCATCTCATCATGATATCATCATCATCATCATCATCATTATCATCATCTAATCATGATATCATCATCATGATATTATTATCATCATCTCATCATGATATCATCATCATCATCTCATCATCATTATCATCATCTCATCATGATATCATCATCATATTATCATCATCATCTCATCATATCATCATCATCTCATCATATCACCATCATCATCTCATCATGATATCATCATCATATTATCTTGATATCATCATCATGATATCATCATCATCATCTCATCATGATATCATCATCATCATCTCATCATCTCATCATGATATCATCATCATCATCATCATCTCATTATGATATCATCATCATGATATCATCATCATCATCATCATCATCATCATCATCTCATCATGATATCATCATCATCATCTCATCATGATATCATCATCATCATATCATCATCATCATCTCATCATCATCATCATCATCATCATCATTATCATCATCATGATATCATTATCATCTCATCATGATATCATTATCATCATCATCATCATCATCATCTCATCATGATATCATCATCATCATCTCATCATGATATCATCATCATCATCTCATCCTGATATCATCATCATCATCATCATCTCATCCTGATATCATCATCATCATCATCTCATCATATCATCATCATCATCATCATCATCATCATCATTATCATCATCATCTCATCATGATATCATCATCATCTCATCATGATATCATCATCATGATATCATCATCTCATCATGATATCATCATTATCATCATCTCATTATGATATCATCATCATGGTATCATCATCATCATCATCATCTCATCATGATATCATCATCATCATTATCATCATCTCATCATGATATCATCATCATGATATTTACATCATCATCTCATTATGATATTATCATCTCATCATGATATCATAATCATGATATCATCATCATCATCTCATCATCTCATCATGATATCATCATCATCATTTCATCATCAT
>CM069861.1:76984220-77114220 GCA_036172795.1 Pelodytes ibericus | reverse complement strand
CATGATATCATTATCATCTCATCATGATATCATTATCATCATCATCATCATCATCATCTCATCATGATATCATCATCATCATCTCATCATGATATCATCATCATCATCTCATCCTGATATCATCATCATCATCATCATCTCATCCTGATATCATCATCATCATCATCTCATCATATCATCATCATCATCATCATCATCATCATCATTATCATCATCATCTCATCATGATATCATCATCATCTCATCATGATATCATCATCATGATATCATCATCTCATCATGATATCATCATTATCATCATCTCATTATGATATCATCATCATGGTATCATCATCATCATCATCATCTCATCATGATATCATCATCATCATTATCATCATCTCATCATGATATCATCATCATGATATTTACATCATCATCTCATTATGATATTATCATCTCATCATGATATCATAATCATGATATCATCATCATCATCTCATCATCTCATCATGATATCATCATCATCATTTCATCATCATCATCTCATCATGATATCATCATCATCATCATCATCATCTCATCATATCATCATCATCTCATCATGATATCATCATCATCATCATCTCATCATGATATCATCATCTCATCATGATATCATCATCATCATCTCATCATGATATCATCATCATCATCATCATCATCATCATCATCATCATCATCATCATCTCCTCATCATGATATCATCATCTCATCATGATATCATCATCATCATCTCATCATGATATCATCATCATCATCTCATCATGCTATCATTATCATCATCTCATCGTGATATCATCATCATTATATCATCATCATCATCTCATCATCTCATCATGATATCATCATCATCATTTTATCATCATCATCTCATCATGATATCATCATCATCATCATCTCATCATATCATCATCATCTCATCATGATATCATCATCATCATCTCATCATGATACCATAATCTCATCTTGATATCATCATCATATCATCATCATCATCTCATCATGATATCATCATCTCATCATGATATCATCATCATCATCTCATCATGATATCATCATCATCATCATCATCATCATCTCCTCATCAGGATATCATCATCTCATCATGATATCATCATCTCATCATGATATCATCATCTCATCATGCTATCATTATCATCATCTCATCGTGATATCATCATCATTATATCATCATCATCATCATCATCATCATATCATCATGATATCATCATCATTATTATCATCATTATATCATCATGATATCATCTCCTCATCATGATATCATCATCTCATCATGATATCATCATCATCATCTCATCATGATATCATCATCATCATCTCATCATGCTATCATTATCATCATCTCATCGTGATATCATCATCATTATATCATCATCATCATCTCATCATCTCATCATGATATCATCATCATCATTTTATCATCATCATCTCATCATGATATCATCATCATCATCTCATCATGATACCATAATCTCATCTTGATATCATCATCATATCATCATCATCATCTCATCATGATATCATCATCTCATCATGATATCATCATCATCATCTCATCATGATATCATCATCATCATCATCATCATCATCATCATCATCTCCTCATCATGATATCATCATCTCATCATGATATCATCATCTCATCATGATATCATCATCTCATCATGCTATCATTATCATCATCTCATCGTGATATCATCATCATTATATCATCATCATCATCATCATATCATCATGATATCATCATCATCATCATTATCATGATATCATCATCATCATCTCATCATATCATCATCATCATCATCCCATTATGATATCATCATCATCTCATCTTGATATCATCATCATGATATCATCATCTCATCATGATATCATCATCATCATCTCATCATGATATCATCATCATCATCATCATCATCATCTCATCATGATATCATCATCATCATCATCATCATCTCATCATGATATCATTATCATCATCTCATCATGATATCATCATTATGATATCATCATCATCATCATCATCATCTCATCATGATATCATCAACATGATATCATCATCATCATCATCATTATCATCATCATCATCTCATCATGATACCATCATCATGATATCATCATCATCTCATCATGATATCATCATCATGATATCATCATCATGATATCATCATCATCATCATCATCTCATCATGACATCATCATCATCATCATCTCATCATGATATCATTATCATGATATCATCATCATCATCATCATCATCATCATCTCATCATGATATCATCATCATCATCTCATCATGATATCATCATCATCATCATCATCATCATCATCATCATCTCCTCATCATGATATCATCATCTCATCATGATATCATCATCATCATCTCATCATGATATCATCATCATCATCTCATCATGCTATCATTATCATCATCTCATCGTGATATCATCATCATTATATCATCATCATCATCATCATCATCATCATCATCATCTCCTCATCATGATATCATCATCTCATCATGATATCATCATCATCATCTCATCATGATATCATCATCATCATCTCATCATGCTATCATTATCATCATCTCATCGTGATATCATCATCATTATATCATCATCATCATCATCATCATCATCATCATCATCTCCTCATCATGATATCATCATCTCATCATGATATCATCATCATCATCTCATCATGATATCATCATCATCATCTCATCATGCTATCATTATCATCATCTCATCGTGATATCATCATCATTATATCACCATCATCATCATCATATCATCATGATATCATCATCATTATTATCATCATTATCATCATCTCATCATGATATCATCATCATGATATTTACATCATCATCTCATCATGATATCATCATCTCATCATGATATCATCATCATCATCATCTCATCATGATATCATCATCATCATCATCATCTCATCATGATATCATTATCATCATCTCATCATGCTATCATCATTATGATATCATCATCATCATCATCATCATCATCATCATCTCATCATGATATCATCATCATGATATCATCATCATCTTCATTAATCATCTCATCATGCTATCATTATCATCATCTCATCGTGATATCATCATCATTATATCATCATCATCATCATCATATCATCATGATATCATCATCATTATCATCATCTCATCATGATATCATCATCATGATATTTACATCATCATCTCATCATGATATCATCATCTCATCATGATATCATCATCATCATCATCTCATCATGATATCATCATCATCATCTCATCATGATATCATTATCATCATCTCATCATGCTATCATCATTATGATATCATCATCATCATCATCTCATCATGATATCATCATCATGATATCATCATCATCTTCATTAATCATCTCATCATGATATCATCATCATCATCATTATCATGATATCATCATCATCATCTCATCATATCATCATCATCATCATCTCATTATGATATCATCATCATCTCATCTTGATATCATCATCATGATATCATCATCTCATCATGATATCATCATCATCATCTCATCATATCATCATCATCATCATCTCATTATGATATCATCATCATCTCATCTTGATATCATCATCATGATATCATCTCATCATGATATCATTATCATCATGATATCATTATCATCATCTCATCATGATATCATCATTATGATATCATCATCATCATCATCATCTCATCATGATATCATCAACATGATATCATCATCATCATCATCATCATTATCATCATCATCATCTCATCATGATACCATCATCATGATATCATCATCATCTCATCATGATATCATCATCATGATATCATCATCATCATCATCATCATCATCATCATCATCTCATCATGACATCATCATCATCATCATCATCATCATCTCATCATGATATCATTATCATGATATCATCATCATCATCATCATCATCATCATCATCATCTCATCATGATATCATCATCATCATCTCATCATGATATCATCATCATCATCATCATCATCATCATCATCATCATCATCTCCTCATCATGATATCATCATCTCATCATGATATCATCATCATCATCTCATCATGATATCATCATCATCTCATCATGCTATCATTATCATCATCTCATCGTGATATCATCATCATTATATCATCATCATCATCATCATCATCATCATCATCATCATCATCATCTCCTCATCATGATATCATCATCTCATCATGATATCATCATCATCATCTCATCATGATATCATCATCATCATCTCATCATGCTATCATTATCATCATCTCATCGTGATATCATCATCATTATATCACCATCATCATCATCATATCATCATGATATCATCATCATTATTATCATCATTATCATCATCTCATCATGATATCATCATCATGATATTTACATCATCATCTCATCATGATATCATCATCTCATCATGATATCATCATCATCATCATCTCATCATGATATCATCATCATCTCATCATGATATCATTATCATCATCTCATCATGCTATCATCATTATGATATCATCATCATCATCATCATCATCATCATCTCATCATGATATCATCATCATGATATCATCATCATCATCATCTCATCATGATATCATCATCATCTCATCATGATATCATTATCATCATCTCATCATGCTATCATCATTATGATATCATCATCATCATCATCATCATCATCATCATCTCATCATGATATCATCATCATGATATCATCATCATCTTCATTAATCATCTCATCATGATATCATCATCATCATCATTATCATGATATCATCATCATCATCTCATCATATCATCATCATCTCATCATATCACCATCATCATCATCATCATCATCATCATCATCATCATCATCATCTCATTATGATATCATCATCATCATCATCTCATCATGATATCATTATCATCATCTCATCATGCTATCATCATTATGATATCATCATCATCATCATCATCATCATCTCATCATGATATCATCATCATGATATCATCATCATCTTCATTAATCATCTCATCATGATATCATCATCATCATCATTATCATGATATCATCATCATCATCTCATCATATCATCATCATCTCATCATGATATCATCATCTCATCATGATATCATCATCATCATCATCTCATTATGATATCATCATCATCTCATCTTGATATCATCATCATGATATCATCATCTCATCATGATATCATCATCATCATCATCATCATAATCATCAGCTCATCATGATATCATTATCATCATCTCATCATGATATCATCATTATGATATCATCATCATCATCATCATCATCATCTCATCATGATATCATCAACATGATATCATCGTCATCATCATCATTATCATCATCATCATCTCATCATGATACCATCATCATGATATCATCATCATCATCATCTCATCATGATATCATCATCATGATATCATCATCATCATCATCATCATCATCATCTCATCATGACATCATCATCATCATCATCATCTCATCATGATATCATTATCATCATCTCATCATGCTATCATCATTATGATATCATCATCATCATCATCATCATCATCATCATCATCATCATCTCATCATGATATCATCATCATGATATCATCATCATCTTCATTAATCATCTCATCATGATATCATCATCATCATCATTATCATGATATCATCATCATCATCATCTCATCATATCATCATCATCTCATCATGATATCATCATCTCATCATGATATCATCATCATCATCATCTCATTATGATATCATCATCATCTCATCTTGATATCATCATCATGATATCATCATCTCATCATGATATCATCATCATCATCATCATCATCATAATCATCAGCTCATCATGATATCATTATCATCATCTCATCATGCTATCATCATTATGATATCATCATCATCATCATCATCATCATCATCATCTCATCATGATATCATCATCATGATATCATCATCATCTTCATTAATCATCTCATCATGATATCATCATCATCATCATTATCATGATATCATCATCATCATCTCATCATATCATCATCATCTCATCATGATATCATCATCTCATCATGATATCATCATCATCATCATCTCATTATGATATCATCATCATCTCATCTTGATATCATCATCATGATATCATCATCTCATCATGATATCATCATCATCATCATCATCATAATCATCAGCTCATCATGATATCATTATCATCATCTCATCATGATATCATCATTATGATATCATCATCATCATCATCATCATCTCATCATGATATCATCAACATGATATCATCGTCATCATCATCATTATCATCATCATCATCTCATCATGATACCATCATCATGATATCATCATCATCATCATCTCATCATGATATCATCATCATGATATCATCATCATCATCATCATCATCATCATCATCTCATCATGACATCATCATCATCATCATCATCTCATCATGATATCATTATCATGATATCATCATCATCATCATCATCATCATCATCTCATCATGATATCTTCATCATCATCATCTCATCATGATATCATCATCATCATATCATAATCATCATCATCTCATCATGATATCATCATCATCTCATCATGATATCATCATCATGATATCATCATCATCTCATCATGATATCATCATCATCATCATCATCATCATCTCATCATGATATCATCATCTCATCGTGATATCATCATCATCATCTCATCCTGATATCATCATCATCATCATCTCATCCTGATATCATCATCATCATTTCATCATATCATCATCATCATCATCATCATCATCATCATCATCATTATCATCATCATCTCATCATGATATCATCATGATATCATCATCATCTCATCATGATATCATCATCATGATATCGTCATCATGATATCATCATCATGATATCATCATCTCATCATGATATCATCATCATCATCTCATCATATCATCATCATCATCATCATCATCATTATCATCATCATCATCATCTCATCATGATATCATCATGATATCATCATCATCTCATCATGATACCATCATCATGATATCATCATCATCTCATCATGATATCATCATCATGATATCATCATCATCATCATCATCATCTCATCATGACATCATCATCATCATCATCATCATCATCTCATCATGATATCATTATCATGATATCATCATCATCATCATCATCATCATCATCATCATCTCATTATGATATCATCATCATCATCTCATCATGATATCATCATCATCATCATCATCATCATCATCATCATCATCTCCTCATCATGATATCATCATCTCATCATGATATCATCATCATCATCTCATCATGATATCATCATCATCATCTCATCATGCTATCATTATCATCATCTCATCGTGATATCATCATCATTATATCATCATCATCATCATCATCATCATCATCATCATCATCTCCTCATCATGATATCATCATCTCATCATGATATCATCATCATCATCTCATCATGATATCATCATCATCATCTCATCATGCTATCATTATCATCATCTCATCGTGATATCATCATCATCATATCACCATTATCATCATCATATCATCATGATATCATCATCATTATTATCATCATTATCATCATCTCATCATGATATCATCATCATGATATTTACATCATCATCTCATCATGATATCATCATCTCATCATGATATCATCATCATCATCATCTCATCATGATATCATCATCATCATCATCTCATCATGATATCATTATCATCATCTCATCATGCTATCATCATTATGATATCATCATCATCATCATCATCATCATCTCATCATGATATCATCATCATGATATCATCATCATCTTCATTAATCATCTCATCATGCTATCATTATCATCATCTCATCGTGATATCATCATCATTATATCATCATCATCATCATCATATCATCATGATATCATCATCATTATTATCATCATTATCATCATCTCATCATGATATCATCATCATGATATTTACATCATCATCTCATCATGATATCATCATCTCATCATGATATCATCATCATCATCATCTCATCATGATATCATCATCATCATCTCATCATGATATCATTATCATCATCTCATCATGCTATCATCATTATGATATCATCATCATCATCATCATCATCATCTCATCATGATATCATCATCATGATATCATCATCATCTTCATTAATCATCTCATCATGATATCATCATCATCATCATTATCATGATATCATCATCATCATCTCATCATATCATCATCATCATCATCTCATTATGATATCATCATCATCTCATCTTGATATCATCATCATGATATCATCATCTCATCATGATATCATCATCATCATCTCATCATGGTATCATCATCATCATCATCATCATCTCATCATGATATCATCATCATCATCATCATCATCATCTCATCATGATATCATTATCATCATCTCATCATGATATCATCATTATGATATCATCATCATCATCATCATCTCATCATGATATCATCAACATGATATCATCATCATCATCATCATTATCATCATCATCATCTCATCATGATACCATCATCATGATATCATCATCATCTCATCATGATATCATCATCATGATATCATCATCATCATCATCATCATCATCATCTCATCATGACATCATCATCATCATCATCATCTCATCATGATATCATTATCATGATATCATCATCATCATCATCATCATCATCATCATCATCATCTCATCATGATATCATCATCATCATCTCATCATGATATCATCATCATCATCATCATCATCATCATCTCCTCATCATGATATCATCATCTCATCATGATATCATCATCATCATCTCATCATGATATCATCATCATCATCTCATCATGCTATCATTATCATCATCTCATCGTGATATCATCATCATTATATCATCATCATCATCATCATCATCATCATCATCATCATCATCTCCTCATCATGATATCCTCATCTCATCATGATATCATCATCATCATCTCATCATGATATCATCATCATCATCTCATCATGCTATCATTATCATCATCTCATCGTGATATCATCATCATTATATCACCATCATCATCATCATATCATCATGATATCATCATCATTATTATCATCATTATCATCATCTCATCATGATATCATCATCATGATATTTACATCATCATCTCATCATGATATCATCATCTCATCATGATATCATCATCATCATCATCTCATCATGATATCATCATCATCATCATCTCATCATGATATCATTATCATCATCTCATCATGCTATCATCATTATGATATCATCATCATCATCATCATCATCATCATCTCATCATGATATCATCATCATGATATCATCATCATCTTCATTAATCATCTCATCATGCTATCATTATCATCATCTCATCGTGATATCATCATCATTATATCATCATCATCATCATCATATCATCATGATATCATCATCATTATTATCATCATTATCATCATCATCTCATCATGATATCATCATCATGATATTTACATCATCATCTCATCATGATATCATCATCTCATCATGATATCATCATCATCATCATCTCATCATGATATCATCATCATCATCTCATCATGATATCATTATCATCATCTCATCATGCTATCATCATTATGATATCATCATCATCATCATCATCATCATCATCTCATCATGATATCATCATCATGATATCATCATCATCTTCATTAATCATCTCATCATGATATCATCATCATCATCATTATCATGATATCATCATCATCATCTCATCATATCATCATCATCATCATCTCATTATGATATCATCATCATCTCATCTTGATATCATCATCATGATATCATCATCTCATCATGATATCATCATCATCATCTCATCATGATATCATCATCATCATCATCATCTCATCATGATATCATCATCATCATCATCATCATCATCATCTCATCATGATATCATTATCATCATCTCATCATGATATCATCATCTCATCATGATATCATCATCATCATCATCTCATCATGATATCATCATCATCATCATCTCATCATGATATCATTATCATCATCTCATCATGCTATCATCATTATGATATCATCATCATCATCATCATCTCATCATGATATCATCATCATGATATCATCATCATCTTCATTAATCATCTCATCATGATATCATCATCATCATCATTATCATGATATCATCATCATCATCTCATCATATCATCATCATCTCATCATATCACCATCATCATCATCATCATCATCATCATCATCATCATCATCATCATCTCATCATGATATCATCATCATCATCATCATCATCATCATCATCTCCTCATCATGATATCATCATCTCATCATGATATCATCATCATCATCTCATCATGATATCATCATCATCATCTCATCATGCTATCATTATCATCATCTCATCGTGATATCATCATCATTATATCACCATCATCATCATCATATCATCATGATATCATCATCATTATTATCATCATTATCATCATCTCATCATGATATCATCATCATGATATTTACATCATCATCTCATCATGATATCATCATCTCATCATGATATCATCATCATCATCATCTCATCATGATATCATCATCATCATCTCATCATGATATCATTATCATCATCTAATCATGCTATCATCATTATGATATCATCATCATCATCATCATCATCATCTCATCATGATATCATCATCATGATATCATCATCATCTTCATTAATCATCTCATCATGATATCATCATCATCATCATTATCATGATATCATCATCATCATCTCATCATATCATCATCATCTCATCATATCACCATCATCATCATCATCATCATCATCATCATCTCATTATGATATCATCATCATCATCATCTCATCATGATATCATTATCATCATCTCATCATGCTATCATCATTATGATATCATCATCATCATCATCATCATCATCATCATCTCATCATGATATCATCATCATGATATCATCATCATCTTCATTAATCATCTCATCATGATATCATCATCATCATTATCATGATATCATCATCATCATCTCATCATGATATCATTATCATCATCTCATCATGCTATCATCATTATGATATCATCATCATCATCATCTCATCATGATATCATCATCATGATATCATCATCATCTTCATTAATCATCTCATCATGATATCATCATCATCATCATTATCATGATATCATCATCATCATCTCATCATATCATCATCATCATCATCTCATTATGATATCATCATCATCTCATCTTGATATCATCATCATGATATCATCATCTCATCATGATATCATCATCATCATCTCATCATGGTATCATCATCATCATCATCATCATCTCATCATGATATCATCATCATCATCATCATCATCATCATCATCATCATCTCATCATGATATCATTATCATCATCTCATCATGATATCATCATTATGATATCATCATCATCATCATCATCATCTCATCATGATATCATCAACATGATACCATCATCATGATATCATCATCATCTCATCATGATATCATCATCATGATATCATCATCATCATCATCATCATCATCATCATCATCTCATCATGACATCATCATCATCATCATCTCATCATGATATCATTATCATGATATCATCATCATCATCATCATCATCATCTCATCATGATATCATCATCATCATCTCATCATGATATCATCATCATCATCATCATCATCATCATCATCATCATCATCATCATCTCCTCATCATGATATCATCATCTCATCATGATATCATCATCATCATCTCATCATGATATCATCATCATCATCTCATCATGCTATCATTATCATCATCTCATCGTGATATCATCATCATTATATCATCATCATCATCATCATCATCATCATCATCATCTCCTCATCATGATATCATCATCTCATCATGATATCATCATCATCATCTCATCATGATATCATCATCATCATCTCATCATGCTATCATTATCATTATCTCATCGTGATATCATCATCATTATATCACCATCATCATCATCATATCATCATGATATCATCATCATTATTATCATCATTATCATCATCTCATCATGATATCATCATCATGATATTTACATCATCATCTCATCATGATATCATCATCTCATCATGATATCATCATCATCATCATCATCTCATCATGATATCATCATCATCATCATCTCATCATGATATTTACATCATCATCTCATCATGATATCATCATCTCATCATGATATCATCATCATCATCATCTCATCATGATATCATCATCATCTCATCATGATATCATTATCATCATCTCATCATGCTATCATCATTATGATATCATCATCATCATCATCATCATCATCATCATCTCATCATGATATCATCATCATGATATCATCATCATCTTCATTAATCATCTCATCATGATATCATCATCATCATCATTATCATGATATCATCATCATCATCTCATCATATCATCATCATCTCATCATATCACCATCATCATCATCATCATCATCATCATCATCATCTCATTATGATATCATCATCATCATCATCATCTCATCATGATATCATTATCATCATCTCATCATGCTATCATCATTATGATATCATCATCATCATCATCATCATCATCATCATCTCATCATGATATCATCATCATGATATCATCATCATCTTCATTAATCATCTCATCATGATATCATCATCATCATCATTATCATGATATCATCATCATCATCTCATCATATCATCATCATCTCATCATGATATCATCATCTCATCATGATATCATCATCATCATCATCTCATTATGATATCATCATCATCTCATCTTGATATCATCATCATGATATCATCATCTCATCATGATATCATCATCATCATCATCATCATAATCATCAGCTCATCATGATATCATTATCATCATCTCATCATGATATCATCATTATGATATCATCATCATCATCATCATCATCATCTCATCATGATATCATCAACATGATATCATCGTCATCATCATCATTATCATCATCATCATCTCATCATGATACCATCATCATGATATCATCATCATCATCATCTCATCATGATATCATCATCATGATATCATCATCATCATCATCATCATCATCATCATCATCTCATCATGACATCATCATCATCATCATCATCTCATCATGATATCATTATCATGATATCATCATCATCATCATCATCATCTCATCATGATATCTTCATCATCATCATCTCATCATGATATCATCATCATCATATCATCATCATCATCATCTCATCATGATATCATCATCATCTCATCATGATATCATCAACATGATATCATCATCATCTCATCAT
The DNA here is from genome assembly GCA_036172795.1 of Pelodytes ibericus. Taxonomy (NCBI): domain Eukaryota; kingdom Metazoa; phylum Chordata; class Amphibia; order Anura; family Pelodytidae; genus Pelodytes; species Pelodytes ibericus. The sequence goes on along the minus strand of CM069861.1, from coordinate 77,100,653 downwards.
GATATCATCATCATCATCATCATCATCATCATCTCATCATGATATCATCATCTCATCGTGATATCATCATCATCATCTCATCCTGATATCATCATCATCATCATCTCATCCTGATATCATCATCATCATTTCATCATATCATCATCATCATCATCATCATCATCATCATCATCATCATCATCATCATTATCATCATCATCTCATCATGATATCATCATGATATCATCATCATCTCATCATGATATCATCATCATGATATCGTCATCATGATATCATCATCATGATATCATCATCTCATCATGATATCATCATCATCATCTCATCATATCATCATCATCATCATCATCATCATCATCATCATCTCATCATGATATCATCATGATATCATCATCATCTCATCATGATACCATCATCATGATATCATCATCATCTCATCATGATATCATCATCATGATATCATCATCATCATCATCATCATCATCATCATCTCATCATGACATCATCATCATCATCATCATCATCTCATCATGATATCATTATCATGATATCATCATCATCATCATCATCATCATCTCATCATGATATCATCATCATCATCTCATCATGATATCATCATCATCATCATCATCATCATCATCATCATCATCATCATCATCTCCTCATCATGATATCATCATCTCATCATGATATCATCATCATCATCTCATCATGATATCATCATCATCATCTCATCATGCTATCATTATCATCATCTCATCGTGATATCATCATCATTATATCATCATCATCATCATCATCATCATCATCATCATCATCATCTCCTCATCATGATATCATCATCTCATCATGATATCATCATCATCATCTCATCATGATATCATCATCATCATCTCATCATGCTATCATTATCATCATCTCATCGTGATATCATCATCATTATATCACCATTATCATCATCATATCATCATGATATCATCATCATTATTATCATCATTATCATCATCTCATCATGATATCATCATCATGATATTTACATCATCATCTCATCATGATATCATCATCTCATCATGATATCATCATCATCATCATCTCATCATGATATCATCATCATCATCATCTCATCATGATATCATTATCATCATCTCATCATGCTATCATCATTATGATATCATCATCATCATCATCATCATCATCATCTCATCATGATATCATAATCATGATATCATCATCATCTTCATTAATCATCTCATCATGCTATCATTATCATCATCTCATCGTGATATCATCATCATTATATCATCATCATCATCATCATATCATCATGATATCATCATCATTATTATCATCATTATCATCATCTCATCATGATATCATCATCATGATATTTACATCATCATCTCATCATGATATCATCATCTCATCATGATATCATCATCATCATCATCTCATCATGATATCATCATCATCATCATCTCATCATGATATCATTATCATCATCTCATCATGCTATCATCATTATGATATCATCATCATCATCATCATCATCTCATCATGATATCATCATCATGATATCATCATCATCTTCATTAATCATCTCATCATGATATCATCATCATCATCATTATCATGATATCATCATCATCATCTCATCATATCATCATCATCATCATCTCATTATGATATCATCATCATCTCATCTTGATATCATCATCATGATATCATCATCTCATCATGATATCATCATCATCATCTCATCATGGTATCATCATCATCATCATCATCATCTCATCATGATATCATCATCATCATCATCATCATCTCATCATGATATCATTATCATCATCTCATCATGATATCATCATTATGATATCATCATCATCATCATCATCTCATCATGATATCATCAACATGATATCATCATCATCATCATCATTATCATCATCATCATCTCATCATGATACCATCATCATGATATCATCATCATCTCATCATGATATCATCATCATGATATCATCATCATCATCATCATCATCATCATCATCTCATCATGACATCATCATCATCATCATCTCATCATGATATCATTATCATGATATCATCATCATCATCATCATCATCATCTCATCATGATATCATCATCATCATCTCATCATGATATCATCATCATCATCATCATCATCATCATCATCTCCTCATCATGATATCATCATCTCATCATGATATCATCATCATCATCTCATCATGATATCATCATCATCATCTCATCATGCTATCATTATCATCATCTCATCGTGATATCATCATCATTATATCATCATCATCATCATCATCATCATCATCATCATCATCATCATCATCTCCTCATCATGATATCATCATCTCATCATGATATCATCATCATCATCTCATCATGATATCATCATCATCATCTCATCATGCTATCATTATCATCATCTCATCGTGATATCATCATCATTATATCACCATCATCATCATCATATCATCATGATATCATCATCATTATTATCATCATTATCATCATCTCATCATGATATCATCATCATGATATTTACATCATCATCTCATCATGATATCATCATCTCATCATGATATCATCATCATCATCATCTCATCATGATATCATCATCATCATCATCTCATCATGATATCATTATCATCATCTCATCATGATATCATCATCATCATCATCTCATCATGATATCATCATCATCATCATCTCATCATGATATCATTATCATCATCTCATCATGATATCATTATCATCATCTCATCATGCTATCATCATTATGATATCATCATCATCATCATCATCATCATCATCATCTCATCATGATATCATCATCATGATATCATCATCATCTTCATTAATCATCTCATCATGATATCATCATCATCATCATTATCATGATATCATCATCATCATCTCATCATATCATCATCATCATCATCTCATTATGATATCATCATCATCTCATCTTGATATCATCATCATGATATCATCATCTCATCATGATATCATCATCATCATCTCATCATGATATCATCATCATCATCATCATCATCTCATCATGATATCATCATCATCATCATCATCATCATCATCATCTCATCATGATATCATTATCATCATCTCATCATGATATCATCATCTCATCATGATATCATCATCATCATCATCTCATCATGATATCATCATCATCATCATCTCATCATGATATCATTATCATCATCTCATCATGCTATCATCATTATGATATCATCATCATCATCATCATCATCATCATCATCTCATCATGATATCATCATCATGATATCATCATCATCTTCATTAATCATCTCATCATGATATCATCATCATCATCATTATCATGATATCATCATCATCATCTCATCATATCATCATCATCTCATCATATCACCATCAACATCATCATCATCATCATCATCATCTCATCATGATATCATCATCATCATCATCATCATCATCATCATCATCATCATCATCATCATCATCATCATCTCCTCATCATGATATCATCATCTCATCATGATATCATCATCATCATCTCATCATGATATCATCATCATCATCTCATCATGCTATCATTATCATCATCTCTTCGTGATATCATCATCATTATATCATCATCATCATCATCATCATCATCATCATCATCATCATCATCATCATCTCCTCATCATGATATCATCATCTCATCATGATATCATCATCATCATCTCATCATGATATCATCATCATCATCTCATCATGCTATCATTATCATCATCTCATCGTGATATCATCATCATTATATCACCATCATCATCATCATATCATCATGATATCATCATCATTATTATCATCATTATCATCATCTCATCATGATATCATCATCATGATATTTACATCATCATCTCATCATGATATCATCATCTCATCATGATATCATCATCATCATCATCTCATCATGATATCATCATCATCTCATCATGATATCATTATCATCATCTAATCATGCTATCATCATTATGATATCATCATCATCATCATCATCTCATCATGACATCATCATCATCATCATCATCTCATCATGATATCATTATCATGATATCATCATCATCATCATCATCATCTCATCATGATATCTTCATCATCATCATCTCATCATGATATCATCATCATCATATCATCATCATCATCATCTCATCATGATATCATCATCATCTCATCATGATATCATCAACATGATATCATCATCATCTCATCATGATATCATCATCATCATCATCATCATCATCATCTCATCATGATATCATCATCTCATCGTGATATCATCATCATCATCTCATCCTGATATCATCATCATCATCATCTCATCCTGATATCATCATCATCATTTCATCATATCATCATCATCATCATCATCATCATCATCATCATCATCATCATTATCATCATCATCTCATCATGATATCATCATGATATCATCATCATCTCATCATGATATCATCATCATGATATCGTCATCATGATATCATCATCATGATATCATCATCTCATCATGATATCATCATCATCATCTCATCATATCATCATCATCATCATCATCATCATCATCATCATCATCTCATCATGATATCATCATGATATCATCATCATCTCATCATGATACCATCATCATGATATCATCATCATCTCATCATGATATCATCATCATGATATCATCATCATCATCATCATCATCATCATCATCTCATCATGACATCATCATCATCATCATCATCATCTCATCATGATATCATTATCATGATATCATCATCATCATCATCATCATCATCTCATCATGATATCATCATCATCATCTCATCATGATATCATCATCATCATCATCATCATCATCATCATCATCATCATCATCATCATCTCCTCATCATGATATCATCATCTCATCATGATATCATCATCATCATCTCATCATGATATCATCATCATCATCTCATCATGCTATCATTATCATCATCTCATCGTGATATCATCATCATTATATCATCATCATCATCATCATCATCATCATCATCATCATCATCTCCTCATCATGATATCATCATCTCATCATGATATCATCATCATCATCTCATCATGATATCATCATCATCATCTCATCATGCTATCATTATCATCATCTCATCGTGATATCATCATCATTATATCACCATTATCATCATCATATCATCATGATATCATCATCATTATTATCATCATTATCATCATCTCATCATGATATCATCATCATGATATTTACATCATCATCTCATCATGATATCATCATCTCATCATGATATCATCATCATCATCATCTCATCATGATATCATCATCATCATCATCTCATCATGATATCATTATCATCATCTCATCATGCTATCATCATTATGATATCATCATCATCATCATCATCATCATCATCTCATCATGATATCATAATCATGATATCATCATCATCTTCATTAATCATCTCATCATGCTATCATTATCATCATCTCATCGTGATATCATCATCATTATATCATCATCATCATCATCATATCATCATGATATCATCATCATTATTATCATCATTATCATCATCTCATCATGATATCATCATCATGATATTTACATCATCATCTCATCATGATATCATCATCTCATCATGATATCATCATCATCATCATCTCATCATGATATCATCATCATCATCATCTCATCATGATATCATTATCATCATCTCATCATGCTATCATCATTATGATATCATCATCATCATCATCATCATCATCTCATCATGATATCATCATCATGATATCATCATCATCTTCATTAATCATCTCATCATGATATCATCATCATCATCATTATCATGATATCATCATCATCATCTCATCATATCATCATCATCATCATCTCATTATGATATCATCATCATCTCATCTTGATATCATCATCATGATATCATCATCTCATCATGATATCATCATCATCATCTCATCATGGTATCATCATCATCATCATCATCATCTCATCATGATATCATCATCATCATCATCATCATCTCATCATGATATCATTATCATCATCTCATCATGATATCATCATTATGATATCATCATCATCATCATCATCTCATCATGATATCATCAACATGATATCATCATCATCATCATCATTATCATCATCATCATCTCATCATGATACCATCATCATGATATCATCATCATCTCATCATGATATCATCATCATGATATCATCATCATCATCATCATCATCATCATCATCTCATCATGACATCATCATCATCATCATCTCATCATGATATCATTATCATGATATCATCATCATCATCATCATCATCATCTCATCATGATATCATCATCATCATCTCATCATGATATCATCATCATCATCATCATCATCATCATCATCTCCTCATCATGATATCATCATCTCATCATGATATCATCATCATCATCTCATCATGATATCATCATCATCATCTCATCATGCTATCATTATCATCATCTCATCGTGATATCATCATCATTATATCATCATCATCATCATCATCATCATCATCATCATCATCATCATCATCATCTCCTCATCATGATATCATCATCTCATCATGATATCATCATCATCATCTCATCATGATATCATCATCATCATCTCATCATGCTATCATTATCATCATCTCATCGTGATATCATCATCATTATATCACCATCATCATCATCATATCATCATGATATCATCATCATTATTATCATCATTATCATCATCTCATCATGATATCATCATCATGATATTTACATCATCATCTCATCATGATATCATCATCTCATCATGATATCATCATCATCATCATCTCATCATGATATCATCATCATCATCATCTCATCATGATATCATTATCATCATCTCATCATGATATCATCATCATCATCATCTCATCATGATATCATCATCATCATCATCTCATCATGATATCATTATCATCATCTCATCATGATATCATTATCATCATCTCATCATGCTATCATCATTATGATATCATCATCATCATCATCATCATCATCATCATCATCATCATCTCATCATGATATCATCATCATGATATCATCATCATCTTCATTAATCATCTCATCATGATATCATCATCATCATCATTATCATGATATCATCATCATCATCTCATCATATCATCATCATCATCATCTCATTATGATATCATCATCATCTCATCTTGATATCATCATCATGATATCATCATCTCATCATGATATCATCATCATCATCTCATCATGATATCATCATCATCATCATCATCATCTCATCATGATATCATCATCATCATCATCATCATCATCATCATCTCATCATGATATCATTATCATCATCTCATCATGATATCATCATCTCATCATGATATCATCATCATCATCATCTCATCATGATATCATCATCATCATCATCTCATCATGATATCATTATCATCATCTCATCATGCTATCATCATTATGATATCATCATCATCATCATCATCATCATCATCTCATCATGATATCATCATCATGATATCATCATCATCTTCATTAATCATCTCATCATGATATCATCATCATCATCATTATCATGATATCATCATCATCATCTCATCATATCATCATCATCTCATCATATCACCATCAACATCATCATCATCATCATCATCATCTCATCATGATATCATCATCATCATCATCATCATCATCATCATCATCATCATCATCATCATCATCATCATCATCATCTCCTCATCATGATATCATCATCTCATCATGATATCATCATCATCATCTCATCATGATATCATCATCATCATCTCATCATGCTATCATTATCATCATCTCTTCGTGATATCATCATCATTATATCATCATCATCATCATCATCATCATCATCATCATCATCATCATCATCTCCTCATCATGATATCATCATCTCATCATGATATCATCATCATCATCTCATCATGATATCATCATCATCATCTCATCATGCTATCATTATCATCATCTCATCGTGATATCATCATCATTATATCACCATCATCATCATCATATCATCATGATATCATCATCATTATTATCATCATTATCATCATCTCATCATGATATCATCATCATGATATTTACATCATCATCTCATCATGATATCATCATCTCATCATGATATCATCATCATCATCATCTCATCATGATATCATCATCATCTCATCATGATATCATTATCATCATCTAATCATGCTATCATCATTATGATATCATCATCATCATCATCATCATCTCATCATGATATCATCATCATGATATCATCATCATCTTCATTAATCATCTCATCATGATATCATCATCATCATCATTATCATGATATCATCATCATCATCTCATCATATCATCATCATCTCATCATATCACCATCATCATCATCATCATCATCATCATCTCATTATGATATCATCATCATCATCATCTCATCATGATATCATTATCATCATCTCATCATGCTATCATCATTATGATATCATCATCATCATCATCATCATCATCATCATCATCATCTCATCATGATATCATCATCATGATATCATCATCATCTTCATTAATCATCTCATCATGATATCATCATCATCATCATTATCATGATATCATCATCATCATCTCATCATATCATCATCATCTCATCATGATATCATCATCTCATCATGATATCATCATCATCATCTCATTATGATATCATCATCATCTCATCTTGATATCATCATCATGATATCATCATCTCATCATGATATCATCATCATCATCATCATCATCATCATCTCATCATGATATCATTATCATCATCTCATCATGATATCATCATTATGATATCATCATCATCATCATCATCATCTCATCATGATATCATCAACATGATATCATCGTCATCATCATCATTATCATCATCATCATCTCATCATGATACCATCATCATGATATCATCATCATCATCATCTCATCATGATATCATCATCATGATATCATCATCATCATCATCATCATCATCATCTCATCATGACATCATCATCATCATCATCATCTCATCATGATATCATTATCATGATATCATCATCATCATCATCATCATCATCTCATCATGATATCTTCATCATCATCATCTCATCATGATATCATCATCATCATATCATCATCATCATCATCTCATCATGATATCATCATCATCTCATCATGATATCATCATCATGATATCATCATCATCTCATCATGATATCATCATCATCATCATCATCATCATCATCATCTCATCATGATATCATCATCTCATCGTGATATCATCATCATCATCTCATCCTGATATCATCATCATCATCATCTCATCCTGATATCATCATCATCATTTCATCATATCATCATCATCATCATCATCATCATCATCATTATCATCATCATCTCATCATGATATCATCATGATATCATCATCATCTCATCATGATATCATCATCATGATATCGTCATCATGATATCATCATCATGATATCATCATCTCATCATGATATCATCATCATCATCTCATCATATCATCATCATCATCATCATCATCATCTCATCATGATATCATCATGATATCATCATCATCTCATCATGATATCATCATCATGATATCGTCATCATGATATCATCATCATAATATCATCATCTCATCATGATATCATCATCATCATATCATCATCATCATCATCATCATCATCATCATCATCTCATCATGACATCATCATCATCATCATCATCATCATCATCTCATCATGATATCATTATCATGATATCATCATCATCATCATCATCATCTCATCATGATATCAACATCATCATCATCTCATCATGATATCATCATCATCATATCATCATCATCTCATCATGATATCATCATCATCTCATCATCATATCATCATCATGATATCATCATCATCTCATCATGATATCATCATCATCATCATCAACATCATCATCATCATCTCATCATGATATCATCATCATCATCTCATCGTGATATCATCATCATCATCTCATCCTGATATCATCATCATCTCATCCTGATATCATCATCATCATCTCATCATATCATCATCATCATCATCATCATCATCATCATCTCATCATGATATCATCATGATATCATCATCATCTCATCATGATACCATCATCATGATATCATCATCATCTCATCATGATATCATCATCATGATATCATCATCATCATCATCATCATCATCATCTCATCATGACATCATCATCATCATCATCATCATCTCATCATGATATCATTATCATGATATCATCATCATCATCATCATCATCATCTCATCATGATATCATCATCATCATCTCATCATGATATCATCATCATCATCATCATCATCATCATCATCTCCTCATCATGATATCATCATCTCATCATGATATCATCATCATCATCTCATCATGATATCATCATCATCATCTCATCATGCTATCATTATCATCATCTCATCGTGATATCATCATCATTATATCATCATCATCATCATCATCATCATCATCATCATCATCTCCTCATCATGATATCATCATCTCATCATGATATCATCATCATCATCTCATCATGATATCATCATCATCATCTCATCATGCTATCATTATCATCATCTCATCGTGATATCATCATCATTATATCACCATTATCATCATCATATCATCATGATATCATCATCATTATTATCATCATTATCATCATCTCATCATGATATCATCATCATGATATTTACATCATCATCTCATCATGATATCATCATCATGATATCATCATCATCTTCATTAATCATCTCATCATGCTATCATTATCATCATCTCATCGTGATATCATCATCATTATATCATCATCATCATATCATCATGATATCATCATCATTATTATCATCATTATCATCATCTCATCATGATATCATCATCATGATATTTACATCATCATCTCATCATGATATCATCATCTCATCATGATATCATCATCATCATCATCTCATCATGATATCATCATCATCATCTCATCATGATATCATTATCATCATCTCATCATGTTATCATCATTATGATATCATCATCATCATCATCATCATCATCTCATCATGATATCATCATCATGATATCATCATCATCTTCATTAATCATCTCATCATGATATCATCATCATCATCATTATCATGATATCATCATCATCATCTCATCATATCATCATCATCATCATCTCATTATGATATCATCATCATCTCATCTTGATATCATCATCATGATATCATCATCTCATCATGATATCATCATCATCATCTCATCATGATATCATCATCATCATCATCATCATCTCATCATGATATCATCATCATCATCATCATCATCATCATCATCATCATCATCATCTCATCATGATATCATTATCATCATCTCATCATGATATCATCATTATGATATCATCATCATCATCATCATCTCATCATGATATCATCAACATGATATCATCATCATCATCATCATTATCATCATCATCATCTCATCATGATACCATCATCATGATATCATCATCATCTCATCATGATATCATCATCATGATATCATCATCATCATCATCATCATCATCATCATCTCATCATGACATCATCATCATCATCATCATCATCTCATCATGATATCATTATCATGATATCATCATCATCATCATCATCATCATCATCATCATCATCATCATCATCATCATCTCATCATGATATCATCATCATCATCTCATCATGATATCATCATCATCATCATCATCATCATCATCATCATCTCCTCATCATGATATCATCATCTCATCATGATATCATCATCATCATCTCATCATGATATCATCATCATCATCATCTCATCATGCTATCATTATCATCATCTCTTCGTGATATCATCATCATTATATCATCATCATCATCATCATCATCATCATCATCATCATCATCATCATCTCCTCATCATGATATCATCATCTCATCATGATATCATCATCATCATCTCATCATGATATCATCATCATCATCTCATCATGCTATCATTATCATCATCTCATCGTGATATCATCATCATTATATCACCATCATCATCATCATATCATCATGATATCATCATCATTATTATCATCATTATCATCATCTCATCATGATATCATCATCATGATATTTACATCATCATCTCATCATGATATCATCATCTCATCATGATATCATCATCATCATCATCTCATCATGATATCATCATCATCTCATCATGATATCATTATCATCATCTAATCATGCTATCATCATTATGATATCATCATCATCATCATCATCATCTCATCATGATATCATCATCATGATATCATCATCATCTTCATTAATCATCTCATCATGATATCATCATCATCATCATTATCATGATATCATCATCATCATCTCATCATATCATCATCATCTCATCATATCACCATCATCATCATCATCATCATCATCATCATCATCTCATTATGATATCATCATCATCATCATCTCATCATGATATCATTATCATCATCTCATCATGCTATCATCATTATGATATCATCATCATCATCATCATCATCATCATCTCATCATGATATCATCATCATGATATCATCATCATCTTCATTAATCATCTCATCATGATGTCATCATCATCATCATTATCATGATATCATCATCATCATCTCATCATATCATCATCATCTCATCATGATATCATCATCTCATCATGATATCATCATCATCATCTCATTATGATATCATCATCATCTCATCTTGATATCATCATCATGATATCATCATCTCATCATGATATCATCATCATCATCATCATCATCATCATCATCATCTCATCATGATATCATTATCATCATCTCATCATGATATCATCATTATGATATCATCATCATCATCATCATCATCATCATCTCATCATGATATCATCAACATGATATCATCGTCATCATCATCATTATCATCATCATCATCTCATCATGATACCATCATCATGATATCATCATCATCATCATCTCATCATGATATCATCATCATGATATCATCATCATCATCATCATCATCATCATCTCATCATGACATCATCATCATCATCATCATCTCATCATGATATCATTATCATGATATCATCATCATCATCATCATCATCATCTCATCATGATATCTTCATCATCATCATCTCATCATGATATCATCATCATCATATCATCATCATCATCATCATCTCATCATGATATCATCATCATCTCATCATGATATCATCATCATGATATCATCATCATCTCATCCTGATATCATCATCATCATCATCATCATCATCATCTCATCATGATATCATCATCTCATCGTGATATCATCATCATCATCTCATCCTGATATCATCATCATCATCATCTCATCCTGATATCATCATCATCATTTCATCATATCATCATCATCATCATCATCATCATCATCATCATCATCATCATCATCATTATCATCATCATCTCATCATGATATCATCATGATATCATCATCATCTCATCATGATATCATCATCATGATATCGTCATCATGATATCATCATCATGATATCATCATCTCATCATGATATCATCATCATCATCTCATCATATCATCATCATCATCATCATCATCATCATCATCATCTCATCATGATATCATCATGATATCATCATCATCATCTCATCATGATATCATCATCATCATCTCATCATGCTATCATTATCATCATCTCATCGTGATATCATCATCATTATATCACCATCATCATCATCATATCATCATGATATCATCATCATTATTATCATCATTATCATCATCTCATCATGATATCATCATCATGATATTTACATCATCATCTCATCATGATATCATCATCTCATCATGATATCATCATCATCATCATCTCATCATGATATCATCATCATCTCATCATGATATCATTATCATCATCTAATCATGCTATCATCATTATGATATCATCATCATCATCATCATCATCATCATCATCTCATCATGATATCATCATCATGATATCATCATCATCTTCATTAATCATCTCATCATGATATCATCATCATCATCATTATCATGATATCATCATCATCATCTCATCATATCATCATCATCTCATCATATCACCATCATCATCATCATCATCATCATCATCATCATCTCATTATGATATCATCATCATCATCATCTCATCATGATATCATTATCATCATCTCATCATGCTATCATCATTATGATATCATCATCATCATCATCATCATCTCATCATATCATCATCATCTCATCATATCACCATCATCATCATCATCATCATCATCATCATCATCATCTCATTATGATATCATCATCATCATCATCTCATCATGATATCATTATCATCATCTCATCATGCTATCATCATTATGATATCATCATCATCATCATCATCATCATCATCTCATCATGATATCATCATCATGATATCATCATCATCTTCATTAATCATCTCATCATGATATCATCATCATCATCATTATCATGATATCATCATCATCATCTCATCATATCATCATCATCTCATCATGATATCATCATCTCATCATGATATCATCATCATCATCTCATTATGATATCATCATCATCTCATCTTGATATCATCATCATGATATCATCATCTCATCATGATATCATCATCATCATCATCATCATCATCATCATCTCATCATGATATCATTATCATCATCTCATCATGATATCATCATTATGATATCATCATCATCATCATCATCATCATCTCATCATGATATCATCAACATGATATCATCGTCATCATCATCATTATCATCATCATCATCTCATCATGATACCATCATCATGATATCATCATCATCATCATCTCATCATGATATCATCATCATGATATCATCATCATCATCATCATCATCTCATCATGACATCATCATCATCATCATCATCATCTCATCATGATATCATTATCATGATATCATCATCATCATCATCATCATCATCATCTCATCATGATATCTTCATCATCATCATCTCATCATGATATCATCATCATCATATCATCATCATCATCATCTCATCATGATATCATCATCATCTCATCATGATATCATCATCATGATATCATCATCATCTCATCATGATATCATCATCATCATCATCATCATCATCATCTCATCATGATATCATCATCTCATCGTGATATCATCATCATCATCTCATCCTGATATCATCATCATCATCATCTCATCCTGATATCATCATCATCATTTCATCATATCATCATCATCATCATCATCATCATCATCATCATCATCATCATTATCATCATCATCTCATCATGATATCATCATGATATCATCATCATCTCATCATGATATCATCATCATGATATCATCATCATGATATCGTCATCATGATATCATCATCATGATATCATCATCTCATCATGATATCATCATCATCATCTCATCATATCATCATCATCATCATCATCATCATCATCATCTCATCATGATATCATCATGATATCATCATCATCTCATCATGATATCATCATCATGATATCGTCATCATGATATCATCATCATAATATCATCATCTCATCATGATATCATCATCATCATAATCATATCATCATCATCATCATCATCATCATCATCATCATCATCATCATCATCTCATCATGACATCATCATCATCATCATCATCATCATCTCATCATGATATCATTATCATGATATCATCATCATCATCATCATCATCTCATCATGATATCAACATCATCATCATCTCATCATGATATCATCATCATCATATCATCATCATCTCATCATGATATCATCATCATCTCATCATCATATCATCATCATGATATCATCATCATCTCATCATGATATCATCATCATCATCATCAACATCATCATCATCATCTCATCATGATATCATCATCATCATCTCATCGTGATATCATCATCATCATCTCATCCTGATATCATCATCATCTCATCCTGATATCATCATCATCATCTCATCATATCATCATCATCATCATCATCATCATTATCATCATCATCTCATCATGATATCATCATGATATCATCATCATCTCATCATGATATCATCATCATGATATCATAATCATGATATCATCATCATGATATCATCATCATGATATCATCATCTCATCATGATATCATCATCTCATCATGATATCATCATTATCATCATCTCATTATGATATCATCATCATGATATCATCATCATCATCATCATCATTTCATCATGATATCATCATCATCATTATCATCATCATCATCATTATCATCATCATGATATCATCATCATCATCATCATCATGATATCATCATCATCATCATCATCATCATCTCATCATGATATTATCATGATATCATCATCATCATGATATCATCATCATGATATCATCATCATCATCATCATCATCATCATCTCATCATGATATTATCATGATATCATCATCATCATGATATCATCATCATCATCATCATGATATCATCATCATCATCATCATCTCATCATGATATCATCATCATCATCATAATCTGATCATGATATCATCATCATCATCATCATCATCATCATCCTCATCATCCTCTCATCATGATATCATCATCATCATCTCATCATGATATCATCATCATTATATCATCATCATTATCATCTCATCATGATATCATCATCATGATATCATCATCATCATCATCATCATCTCATCATGGTATCATCATCATGATATCATCATCATCATCATGATATCATCATCATCATCATGATATCATCATCATCATCTCATCATGATATCATCATCATCATCATCTCATCATGATATCATCATCATCATCTCATCACGATATCATTATCATGATATCATTATCATGATATCATCATCATTTCATCATAATAGCATCATCATGATCTCATCATGATATCATCATCATGATATCATCATCATCATCATCATCTCATCACGATATCATTATCATGATATCATCATCATGATATCATCATCATCTCTTCATAATATCATCATCATGATCTCATCATGATATCATCATCATGATATCATCATCATCATCATCATCATCATCATCTCATCATGATATCATCATCATGATATCATCATCATCATCATCATCATCTCATCAAGATATCATCATCATGATATAATCATCATCATCTCATCATGATATCATCATCATGATATCATCATCATCATCATCATCATCATCATCATTTCATCATGATATCATCATCATAATATAATCATCATTATCTCATCATGATATCATCATCATGATATCATCATCATCATTTCATCATGATATCATCATCATTTCATCATGATATCATCATCATGATATAATCATCATTATCTCATCATGATATCATCATCATGATATCATCATCATCATTTCATCATGATATCATCATCATGATATCATCATCATCATCATCATCTCATCATGATATCCTCATCATGATATCATCATCATCATCATCATCTCATCATGATATCATCATCATGATATCATCATCATCATCATCTCATCATGATATCATCATCATGATATCATCATCATCATCATCTCATCATGATATCATCATCATGATATCATCATCATCATCATCTCATCAAGATATCATCATCATGATATCATCATCATCATCTCATCATGATATCATCATCATGATATCATTATCATCATCTCATCATGAAATCATCATCATGATATCATCATCATCATCTCATCATCATCATCTCATCATATCATCATCATGATCTCATCATGATATCGTCATCATGATATCATCATCATCATCTCATCATGATATCATCATCATCATCTCATCATGATATCATCATCATCATCTCATCATGATATCATCATCATCATATCATCATCATCATATCATCATCATCATCTCATCATAATATCATCATCATGATATCATCATCATCATCATCATCATCATCATTATCATATCATCATCATGATATCATCATCATCATCTCATCATTATATCATCATCATGATATCATCATCATGATATCATCATCATCATTATCATCATCATCATCATCATCTCATCACGATATCATTATCATGATATCATCATCATGATATCATCATCATCTCATCATGATATCATCATCATGATATCATCATCATGATATCATCATCATGATATCATCATCATGATATCATCACCATCATCATCATCTCATCATGATATCATCATCATGATATCATTATCATCATCTCATCATGATATCATCATCATGATATCATCATCATCATCATCTCATCACAATATCATCATCATGATCTCATCATGATATCATCATCATGATATCATCATCATCATCATCATCATCTCATCATGATATCATCATCATCATCCTCTCATCATGATATCATCATCATCATCATCATCTCATCATCATCATCATCATCATCATCATCATCATCATCATCATCTCATCATGATATCATCATCTCATCATGATATCATCATCATTATATCATCATCATCATCATTTCATCATGATATCATCATCATCATGATCTCATCATGCTATCATTATCATCATCTCATCGTGATATCATCATCATGATATCATCATCATTATCATCATCTCATCATGATATCATCATCATGATTTCATCATCATCATCATCATCATCTCATCATGATATCATCATCATGATATCATCATCATCATCATCTCATCATGATATCATCTTCATCATAATATCATCATCATCTCATCATGATATCATCATCATGATATCATCATCATGATATCATCATCATCATCTCATCATGATATCATCATCATCTCATCATGATATCATCATCATCATCATCATCTCATCATGATATCATCATCATGATATCATCATCATCATCTCATCATGATATCATCATCATCTCATCATGATATCATCATCATCATCATCTCATCATGATATCATCATCTCATCATGATATCATCATCATGATATCACCATCATCATCATCTCATCACGATATCATCATCATCATCTCATCATGATATCATCATCATCAACTCATCATGTTATCATCATCATCATCATCTCATCATGATATCATCATCATCATCATCATCTCATCATGATATCATCATCTCATCATGATATCATCATCATGATATCACCATCATCATCATCTCATCACGATATCATCATCATCATCTCATCATGATATCATCATCATCAACTCATCATGTTATCATCATCATCATCATCTCATCATGATATCATCATCATCATCTCATCACGATATCATTATCATGATATCATCATAATGATATCATCATCATCACATCATAATATCATCATCATGATCTCATCATGATATCATCATCATGATATCATCATCATCATCATCATTCTAATCATGATATCATCATCATGATATCATCATCTCATCAAGATATCATCATCATCATCATCATCATCATCATCATCATCATCATCATCATTTCATCATGATATCATCATCATCATCATCATCATCATCATCATCATCTAATCATGATATCATCATCATGATATCATCATCATCATCTCATCAAGATATCATCATCATGATATAATCATCATCATCATCTCATCATGATATCATCATTTTATCATGATATCATCATCATCATCATCATTTCATCATGATATCATCATCATGATATCATCATCATCTTCATCATCATCATCATCATCTCATCATGAAATCATCATCATGATATCATCATCATCATCATCTCATCATGATATCATCATCATGATATCATCATCATGATATCATCATCATCATCATCATCTCATCATGATATCATCATCATGATATCATCATCATGATATCATCATCATGATATCATCATCATCATATCATCATCATCATCATCTCATCATGATATCATCATCATCTCATCATGATATCATCATCATCATATCATCATCATCTCATCATGATATCATCATCATCATCATCATCATCATCTCATCATGATATCATCATCATCATCTCATCGTGATATCATCATCATCATCTCATCCTGATATCATCATCATCATCATCTCATCCTGATATCATCATCATCATCATCTCATCATATCATCATCATCATCATCATCATTATCATCATCATCTCATCATGATATCATCATGATATCATCATCATCTCATCATGATATCATCATCATGATATAATCATCATGATATAATCATCATGATATCATCATCATGATATCATCATCTCATCATGATATCATCATTATCATCATCTCATTATGATATCATCATCATGATATCATCATCATGATATCATCATCATCATTATCATCATCATCATCATCATCTCATCATGATATCATCATCATCATTATCATCATCTCATCATGGTATCATCATCATGATATTTACATCATCATCTCATTATGATATTATCATCTCATCATGATATCTTCATCATCATCTCATCATTATATCATAATCATGATATCATCATCATCATCTCATCATCTCATCATGATATCATCATCATGATTTTATCATCATCATCTCATCATGATATCATCATCATCATTATCATCATCATCATCATCATCATCATCATCTCATCATATCATCATCATCTCATCATGATATCATCATCATTATCATCTCATCATGATACCATCATCTCATCTTGATATCATCATGATATCATCATCATCATCATCTCATCATGATATCATCTTCATCATAATATCATCATCATCTCATCATGATATCATCATCATGATATCATCATCATGATATCATCATCATCATCTCATCATGATATCATCATCATCTCATCATGATATCATCATCATCATCATCATCTCATCATGATATCATCATCTCATCATGATATCATCATCATCATCTCATCATGATATCATCATCATCTCATCATGATATCATCATCATCATCATCTCATCATGATATCATCATCTCATCATGATATCATCATCATGATATCACCATCATCATCATCTCATCACGATATCATCATCATCATCTCATCATGATATCATCATCATCAACTCATCATGTTATCATCATCATCATCATCTCATCATGATATCATCATCATCATCATCATCTCATCATGATATCATCATCTCATCATGATATCATCATCATGATATCACCATCATCATCATCTCATCACGATATCATCATCATCATCTCATCATGATATCATCATCATCAACTCATCATGTTATCATCATCATCATCATCTCATCATGATATCATCATCATCATCTCATCACGATATCATTATCATGATATCATCATAATGATATCATCATCATCACATCATAATATCATCATCATGATCTCATCATGATATCATCATCATGATATCATCATCATCATCATCATTCTAATCATGATATCATCATCATGATATCATCATCTCATCAAGATATCATCATCATCATCATCATCATCATCATCATCATCATCATCATCATCATCATTTCATCATGATATCATCATCATCATCATCATCATCATCATCATCTAATCATGATATCATCATCATGATATCATCATCATCATCTCATCAAGATATCATCATCATGATATAATCATCATCATCATCTCATCATGATATCATCATTTTATCATGATATCATCATCATCATCATCATTTCATCATGATATCATCATCATGATATCATCATCATCTTCATCATCATCATCATCATCTCATCATGAAATCATCATCATGATATCATCATCATCATCATCTCATCATGATATCATCATCATGATATCATCATCATGATATCATCATCATCATCATCATCTCATCATGATATCATCATCATGATATCATCATCATGATATCATCATCATCATATCATCATCATCATCATCATCTCATCATGATATCATCATCATCTCATCATGATATCATCATCATCATATCATCATCATCTCATCATGATATCATCATCATCATCATCATCATCATCTCATCTTGATATCATCATCATCATCTCATCGTGATATCATCATCATCATCTCATCCTGATATCATCATCATCATCATCTCATCCTGATATCATCATCACCATCATCTCATCATATCATCATCATCATCATCATCATTATCATCATCATCTCATCATGATATCATCATGATATCATCATCATCTCATCATGATATCATCATCATGATATAATCATCATGATATCATCATCATGATATCATCATCTCATCATGATATCATCATTATCATCATCTCATTATGATATCATCATCATGATATCATCATCATGATATCATCATCATCATTATCATCATCATCATCATCATCTCATCATGATATCATCATCATCATTATCATCATCTCATCATGGTATCATCATCATGATATTTACATCATCATCTCATTATGATATTATCATCTCATCATGATATCTTCATCATCATCTCATCATTATATCATAATCATGATATCATCATCATCATCTCATCATCTCATCATGATATCATCATCATGATTTTATCATCATCATCTCATCATGATATCATCATCATCATTATCATCATCATCATCATCATCATCATCTCATCATATCATCATCATCTCATCATGATATCATCATCATTATCATCTCATCATGATACCATCATCTCATCTTGATATCATCATCATATCATCATCATCATCTCATCATGATATCATCATCATCATCATAATCATCTCATCATGATATCATCATCATGATAACATCATCATCATCATCTCCTCATCATGATATCATCATCATCATCTCATCATGATATCATCATCATCATCTCATCATGATATCATCATCATCATCTCATCATGCTATCATTATCATCATCTCATCGTGATATCATCATCATGATATCATCATCATCATCATCATCTCATCATGATATCATCATCATTATTATCATCATTATCATCATCTCATCATGATATCCTCATCATGATATTTACATCATCATCTCATCATGATATCCTCATCATGATATCATCATCATCATCATCATCTCATCATGATATCATCATCATCATCATCTCATCATGATATCATTATCATCATCTCATCATGCTATCATCATTATGATATCATCATCATCATCATCATCTCATCATGATATCATTATCATGATATCATCATGATCATCTCATCATGATATCATCATGATCATCTCATCATGATATCATCATGATCATCTCATCATGATATTATCATGATATCATCATCATCATCATTATCATCATCATGATATCATCATCATCATCATCATCATGATATCATCATCATCATCATCATCATCATCATCTCATCATGATATTATCATGATATCATCATCATCATGATATCATCATCATGATATCATCATCATCATCATCATGATATCATCATCATCATCTCATCATGATATCATCATCATCATCATCATCTCATCATGATATCATCATCATCATCATCATCATAATCTGATCATGATATCATCATCATCATCATCATCATCATCCTCATCATCCTCTCATCATGATATCATCATCATCATCATCTCATCATGATATCATCATCATTATATCATCATCATTATCATCTCATCATGATATCATCATCATGATATCATCATCATGATATCATCATCATCATCATCATCATCTCATCATGGTATCATCATCATGATATCATCATCATCATCATGATATCATCATCATCATCATGATATCATCATCATCATCTCATCATGATATCATCATCATCATCATCTCATCATGATATCATCATCATCATCTCATCACGATATCATTATCATGATATCATTATCATGATATCATTATCATGATATCATCATCATTTCATCATAATAGCATCATCATGATCTCATCATGATATCATCATCATGATATCATCATCATCATCATCATCTCATCATGATATCATCATCATCATCATCTCATCATGATATCATCATCATCATCTCATCACGATATCATTATCATGATATCATCATCATGATATCATCATCATCTCATCATAATATCATCATCATGATCTCATCATGATATCATCATCATGATATCATCATCATCATCATCATCATCATCTCATCATGATATCATCATCATGATATCATCATCATCATCATCATCTCATCAAGATATCATCATCATGATATAATCATCATCATCTCATCATGATATCATCATCATGATATCATCATCATCATCATCATCATCATCATTTCATCATGATATCATCATCATGATATAATCATCATTATCTCATCATGATATCATCATCATGATATCATCATCATCATTTCATCATGATATCATCATCATTTCATCATGATATCATCATCATGATATAATCATCATTATCTCATCATGATATCATCATCATGATATCATCATCATCATCTCATCATGATATCATCATCATGATATCATCATCATCATCATCATCTCATCATGATATCATCATCATGATATCATCATCATCATCATCTCATCATGATATCATCATCATGATATCATCATCATCATCATCTCATCATGATATCATCATCATGATATCATCATCATCATCATCATCTCATCATGATATCATCATCATGATATCATCATCATCATCATCTCATCAAGATATCATCATCATGATATCATCATCATCATCTCATCATGATATCATCATCATGATATCATTATCATCATCTCATCATGAAATCATCATCATGATATCATCATCATCATCTCATCATCATCATCTCATCATATCATCATCATGATCTCATCATGATATCGTCATCATGATATCATCATCATCATCTCATCATGATATCATCATCATCATCTCATCATGATATCATCATCATCATCTCATCATGATATCATCATCATCATATCATCATCATCATATCATCATCATCATCTCATCATAATATCATCATCATATCATCATCATCATCATCATCATCATCATCATTATCATATCATCATCATGATATCATCATCATCATCTCATCATTATATCATCATCATGATATCATCATCATGATATCATCATCATCATTATCATCATCATCATCATCATCATCTCATCACGATATCATTATCATGATATCATCATCATGATATCATCATCATCTCATCATGATATCATCATCATGATATCATCATCATGATATCATCATCATGATATCATCATCATGATATCATCACCATCATCATCATCTCATCATGATATCATCATCATGATATCATTATCATCATCTCATCATGATATCATCATCATGATATCATCATCATCATCATCTCATCACAATATCATCATCATGATCTCATCATGATATCATCATCATGATATCATCATCATCATCATCATCATCATCTCATCATGATATCATCATCATCATCCTCTCATCATGATATCATCATCATCATCATCATCATCTCATCATGATATCATCATCATGATATCATCATCATCATCATCATCATCTCATCATGATATCATCTTCATCATAATATCATCATCATCTCATCATGATATCATCATCATGATATCATCATCATGATATCATCATCATCATCTCATCATGATATCATCATCATCTCATCATGATATCATCATCATCATCTCATCATGATATCATCATCTCATCATGATATCATCATCATCATCTCATCATGATATCATCATCATCTCATCATGATATCATCATCATCATCATCTCATCATGATATCATCATCATCATCATGATATCATCATCATGATATCACCATCATCATCATCTCATCACGATATCATCATCATCATCATCTCATCATGATATCATCATCATCAACTCATCATGTTATCATCATCATCATCATCTCATCATGATATCATCATCATCATCTCATCACGATATCATTATCATGATATCATCATAATGATATCATCATCATCACATCATAATATCATCATCATGATCTCATCATGATATCATCATCATGATATCATCATCATCATCATCATTCTAATCATGATATCATCATCATGATATCATCATCTCATCAAGATATCATCATCATCATCATCATCATCATCATCATCATCATTTCATCATGATATCATCATCATCATCATCATCATCATCATCATCTAATCATGATATCATCATCATGATATCATCATCATCATCTCATCAAGATATCATCATCATGATATAATCATCATCATCATCTCATCATGATATCATCATTTTATCATGATATCATCATCATCATCATCATTTCATCATGATATCATCATCATGATATCATCATCATCATCATCATCATCATCTCATCATGAAATCATCATCATGATATCATCATCATCATCATCTCATCATGATATCATCATCATGATATCATCATCATGATATCATCATCATCATCATCATCTCATCATGATATCATCATCATGATATCATCATCATGATATCATCATCATCATCATCTCATCATGATATCTTCATCATGATATCATCATCATCATCATCTCATCATGATATCATCATCATGATATCATCATCATCATCATCATCATCGCATCAAGATATCATCATCATGATATCATCATCATCATCATCTCATCATGATATCATCATCATGATATCATTATCATCATCTCATCATGATATCATCATCATGATATCATCATCATCATCTCATCATATCATCATCATGATATCATTATGATATCGTCATCATGATATCATCATCATCATCATCTCATCATAATATCATCATCATCATCTCATCATGATATCATCATCATCATATCATCATCATCATATCATCATCATCATCTCATTATGATATCATCATCATCATATCATGATCATCATCATCATCATCATCATCATCATATCATCATCATGATATCATCATCATCATCTCATCATGATATCATCATCATGATATCATCATCATGATATCATCATCATCATCATCATCATCATCTCATCACGATATCATTATCATGATATCATCATCATGATATAATCATCATCTCATCATGATATCATCATCATGATATCATCATCATGATATCATCATCATGATATCATCATCTCATCACGATATCATCTTCATGATATCATCATCATGATATCATCATCATGATATCATCATCATGATATCATTATCATCATCTCATCATGATATCATCATCATGATATCATCATAATCATCTCATCATAATATCATCATCATGATCTCATCATGATATCATCATCATGATATCATCATCATCATCATCATCATCTCATCATGATATCATCATCATCATCATCCTCTCATCATGATACCATCATCATCATCATCATCATCTCATAATGATATCATCATCATCATCATCATCATCATCATCATCATCGCATCATGATATCATCATCATGATATCATCATCTCATCATGATATCATCATCATTATATCATCATCATCATCTCATCATGATATCATCATCTTTATATCATCATCATCATCATCATCTCATCATGATATCATCATCATCATCATCTCATCATGCTATCATTATCATCATCTCATCGTGATATCATCATCATTATCATCATCTCATCATGATATCATCATCATCATATCATCATCATCATCATCTCATCATGATATCATCATCATGATGTCATCATCATCATCATCTCATCATGATATCATCATCATCAGCTCATCATGATATCATCAAAATCTCATCTTGATAGCATCATCATCATCATCATCTTATCATGATATCATCATCATCTCATCATAATATCATCATCATGATATCGTCATCATGATATCATCATCATCATCATCATTATCTCATCACGATATCATTATCATGATATCATCATCATGATATCATCATCATCTCATCATAATATTATCATCATGATATCATCATCATGATATCATCATCATGATATCATCATCTCATCACGATATCATCATCATGATATCATCACCATCATCATCATCTCATCATGATATCATCATCATGATATCATCATCATGATCTCATCATGATATCATCATCATCATCATCATCATCATTTCATCATGATATCATCATCATGATATCATCATCATCATCTCATCATGATATCATCATCATGATATCATCATCATCATCATCGCATCAAGATATCATCATCATGATATCATCATCATCATCATCTCATCATGATATCATCATCATGATATCATTATCATCATCTCATCATGATATCATCATCATGATATCATCATCATCATCATCTCATCATATCATCATCATCATCTCATCATGATATCATCATCATGATATCATCATCATTATCTCATCATGATATCATCATCATCATCTCATCATGATATCATCATCATGATATCATTATCATCATCTCATCATGATATCATCATCATCATGATATCATCATCATGATATCATCATCATCATCTCATCATGATATCATCATCATGATATCATCATCATCATCATCATCGCATCAAGATATCATCATCATGATATCATCATCATCATCATCTCATCATGATATCATCATCATGATATCATTATCATCATCTCATCATGATATCATCATCATGATATCATCATCATCATCATCTCATCATATCATCATCATCATCTCATCATGATATCATCATCATGATATCATCATCATTATCTCATCATGATATCATCATCATGATATCATCATCATCATCTCATCATGATATCATCATCATGATATCATTATCATCATCTCATCATGATATCATCATCATCATGATATCATCATCATGATATCATCATCATCTCATCATATCATCATCATGATCTCATCATGATATCGTCATCATGATATCATCATCATCATCTCATCATGATATCATCATCATCATCTCATCATGATATCATCATCATCATATCATCATCATGATATCATCATCATCATCTCATCATCATGATATCATCATCATGATATCATTATCATCATCTCATCATGATATCATCATCTCATCATGATATCATCAAAATCTCATCTTGATAGCATCATCATCATCATCATCTTATCATGATATCATCATCATCTCATCATAATATCATTATCATGATATCATCATCATCATCATCATTATCTCATCATGATATCATCATCATCTCATCATAATATTATCATCATGATATCATCATCATGATATCATCATCATGATATCATCATCATGATATCATCATCTCATCACGATATCATTATCATGATATCATCATCATGATATCATCATCATCTCATCATAATATTATCATCATGATATCATCATCATGATATCATCATCATGATATCATCATCATGATATCATCATCTCATCACGATATCATTATCATGATATCATCATCATGATATCATCATCATCTCATCATAATATTATCATCATGATATCATCATCATGATATCATCATCATGATATCATCATCATCATCATCTCATCATGATATCATCATCATCATCATCCTCTCATCATGATATCATCATCATCATCATCATCATCATCATCATCATCATCATCATCTCATCATGGTATCATCATCATCATCATCATCATCATCATCATCTCATCATGATATCTTCATCATGATATCATCATCTCATCATGATATCATCATCATTATATCATCATCATCATCATCTCATCATGATATCATCATCATCATGATCTCATCATGCTATCATTATCATCATCTCATCGTGATATCATCATCATGATATCATCATCATTATCATCATCTCATCATGATATCATCATCATGATTTCATCATCATCATCATCATCTCATCATGATATCATCATCATGATATCATCATCATCATGATATCATCATCATGATTTCATCATCATCATCATCATCTCATCATGATATCATCATCATCAGCTCATCATGATATCATCAAAATCTCATCTTGATAGCATCATCATCATCATCTTATCATGATATCATCATCATCTCATCATAATATCATCATCATGATATCATCATCATTATTATCATAATCTCATCATCGTCATCATCAATCATCATCATCATCTCATCATGATATCATCATCATCATCATCTCATCATGATATCATCATTATCATCATCATCATCATCATTATCATCATCATCTCATCATGATATCATCATCATCATCATCATCATCATCATCTCATAATCATATAATCATCATCTCATCATGATATCATCATCATGATGTCATCATCTCATCATGATATCATCATCATCATCTCATCATTATATCATCATCATGATATCATCATCATCTCATCATGATATCATCATCATGATATTATCATCATCATCATCATCATCATCATCTCATCATGATATCATCATCATGATATCATTATCATCATCATCATCATCATCTAATCATGATATCATCATCATGATATCATCATCATCATCTCATCAAGATATCATCATCATGATATAATCATCATCATCTCATCATGATATCATCATCATCATCATCATCATCATCATCATCATTTCATCATGATATCATCATCATGATATAATCATCATCATCATCATCATGATATCATCATTTCATCATGATATCATCATCATCATCATCATCATCTCATCATGAAATCATCATCATGATATCATCATCATCATCATCTCATCATGATATCATCATCATGATATCATCATCATCATCATCATCATGATATCATCATCATGATATCATCATCATCATCATCATCATCTCATCATGAAATCATCATCATGATATCATCATCATCATCATCATCTCATCATGATATCATCATCATGATATCATTATCATCATCTCATCATTATATCATCATCTCATCATGATATCATCATCATGATATCATCATCATGATCTCATCATGATATCGTCATCATGATCTCATCATTATATCATCATCTCATCATGATATCATCATCATGATATCATCATCATGATCTCATCATGATATCGTCATCATGATCTCATCATGATATCGTCATCATGATCTCATCCTGATATCGTCATCATGATATCATCATCATGATATCATCATCATCATCATCTCATCATCATCATCATCTCATCATGATATCATCATCATGATATCATTATCGTCATCTCATCATGATATCATCATCTCATCATGATATCATCATCATGATATCATCATCATCATCTCATCATATCATCATCATGATCTCATCATGATATCGTCATCATGATATCATCATCATCATCTCATCATGATATCATCATCATCATCATCTCATCATGATATCATCATCATCATATCATCATCATCATATCATCATCATCTCATTATGATATCATCATCATCATATCATCATCATCATCATCATCATATCATCATCATGATATCATCATATCATCATCATGATATCATCATATCATCATGATATCATCATCATGATATCATCATCATGATATCATCATCATCATCATCATCTCATCACGATATCATTATCATGATATAATCATCATCTCATCATGATAGCATCATCATCATCATCTCATCATGATATCATCATCATGATATCATCATCATCATCATCTCATCATGATATCATCATCATCAGCTCATCATGATATCATCAAAATCTCATCTTGATAGCATCATCATCATCATCTTATCATGATATCATCATCATGATATCATCATCATCATCATCTCATCATGATATCATCATCAAAAAATAGGGAGATTAACCCAGCGCTTAATCTTAATGTGAGCTGCACTTAATAAGTGTGTTCCTAAACCACACAAAACATACAAAAATTACAAAACAGAAAAAAAGTGCGCTTTACATAAACTGTGGAATATATGTAGTACCTAATATATACAATAGGTGAGTGAAAATGGTGATACAAAAGTAACTTCAGGAGAGATAAAAATCTCCCTTTGGATTTTGCACTCACAGACTCCAAGTATAAAATATGCTCATCAGACGATATTCTTAAAAAAGATTCGGTACTTCAATTTTCTTTAGAACTCCAAAGACAAGGAAGAAGTGGAACAACAGATGAGTGGCATAAAACAGGTTTTAATATAAAAAGAACAAATATCTGCTTACATGAAGGGTTTCCTGAGATCAGCAAGGTGGGCGCCACACTTTGGTCTGTATGAGGAAAAACGCTTCTGCAGTGTTCTTTTAAAATGAAATAATAACAAAGTCCTTAAGGTAAAAAAGCAGGTGAGTCCAGCCGCTACGCGTCGTGATAGCATCATCATCATCTCATCGTGATATCATCATCATGATATCATCATCATTATCATCATCTCATCATGATATCATCATCATGATATCATCATCATCATCTCATCATGATATCATCATCATGATATCATCATCATCATCATCTCATCATGATATCATCATCATCAGCTCATCATGATATCATCAAAATCTCATCATGATAGCATCATCATCTTATCATGATATCATCATCATCTCATCATAATATCATCATCATGATATCATCATCATTATTATCATCATCTCATCATCATCATCATCATCTCATCATGATATCATCATCATCATCATCATCATCATCATCATCATCTCATCATGATATCATCATCATCATCATCATCATCATCATCTCATCATGATATCATCATCATCATCATCATCTCATCATGATATCATCATCATCATCATCATCTCATCATGATATCATCATCATCATCATCTCATCATGATATCATCATCATCATCTCATCGTGATAGCATCATCATCATCTCATCGTGATAGCATCATCATCATCTCATCGTGATATCATCATCATGATATCATCAGCATTATCATAATCTCATCATGATATCATCATCATGATATCATCATCATCATCATCTCATCATGATATCATCATCATGATATCGTCATCATCATCATCATCTCATCATGATATCATCATCATCAGCTCATCATGATATCATCAAAATCTCATCATGATAGCATCATCATCATCATCATCTTATCATGATATCATCATCATCTCATCATAATATCATCATCATGATATCATCATCATTATTATCATCATCTCATCATCATTATCATCATCTCATCATGATATCATAATCATCATCATCATCATCTCATCATGATATCATCATCATCATCATCTCATCATGATATCATCATCATCATCATCATCATATCATCATCATCATCATCATCATCATCTCATCATGATATCATCATCATCTCATTTTGATATCATCATCTCATCATGATATCATCATTATGATATCATCATTATGATATCATCATTATCATCTCATCATGATATCATCATCATCTCATCATGATATCATCATCATCATCATCATCATCTCAAAATGATATCATCATCATCTCATCATGATATCATCATCATGATATTATCATCATCATCATCTCATCATGATATCATCATCTCATCATGATATCATCATCATTTCATCATGATATCATCATCATCATCATCATCATCATCATCATCATCATCATCATCATCTCATCATGATATCATCATCATCTCATTTTGATATCATCATCTCATCATGATATCATCATTATGATATCATCATTATGATATCATCATTATCATCTCATCATGATATCATCATCATCTCATCATGATATCATCATCATCATCATCATCATCATCTCATCATGATATCATCATCATCTCATCATGATATCATCATCATCTCATCATGATATCATCATCATCATCATCATCATCATCTCATCATGATATCATCATCTCATCATGATATCATCATCATCTCATCATGATATCATCATCATCATCATCATCTCATCATGATATCATCATCATCTCATTTTGATATCATCATCATCTCATCATGATATCATCATCTCATCATGATATCATCATTATGATATCATCATTATCATCTCATCATGATATCATCATCATCATCATCATCATCATCCTCTCATCATGATATCATCATCATTATATCATCATCATCTAATCATGATATCATCATCATCATCATCCTCTCATCATGATATCATCATCATGATATCATCATCATCATCTCATCATGATATCATCATCATCATCATCCTCTCATCATCATCATCATCCTCTCATCATGATATCATCATCATGATATCATCATCATCATCTCATTATGATATCATCATCATCATCATCATCCTCTCATCATGATATCATCATCATCATCTCATCATCATCATCTCATCATGATATCATTATCATCATCATCCTCTCATCATGATATCATCATCATGATATCATCATCATGATATCATCATCATGATATCATCATGATATCATCATCATCATGATATCATCATCATGATATCATCATCATCATCTCATCATGATATCATCATCATCATCATCATGATATCATCATCATCATCCTCTCATCATGATATCATCATCATCATCTCATCATCATCATCTCATCATGATATCATCATCATCATCATCCTCTCATCATGATATCATCATCATGATATCATCATCATGATATCATCATCATGATATCATCATCATGATATCATCATCATGATATCATCATGATATCATCATCATCATGATATCATCATCATGATATCATCATCATCATCTCATCATGATATCATCATCATCATCATCATCTCATCATGATATGATCATCATCATCTCATTATGATATCATCATCATCATCTCATCATGATATCACCATGATATCATCATCATCATTATAATCATCTCATCATGATATCATCATCATCTCATCATGATATCATCATCATGATATAATTATTATCATCATCTCATCATGATATCATCATCATGATATCATCATCATGATATCATCATCA
Source organism: Pelodytes ibericus (assembly GCA_036172795.1). Lineage (NCBI taxonomy): Eukaryota > Metazoa > Chordata > Amphibia > Anura > Pelodytidae > Pelodytes > Pelodytes ibericus. The sequence goes on along the minus strand of CM069861.1, from coordinate 77,065,401 downwards.
TGATATCATCATCATGATATCATCATCATGATCATCATCTCATAATGATATCATCATGATCATCTCATAATGATATCATCATGATCATCTCATCATGATATCATCATCATGATATCATCATCATGATATCATCATCATCATTATCATCATCTCATCATGATATCATCATCATCAAAATCTCATCATGATATCATCATCATCTCATCATGATATTATCATCATGATATCATCACCATCATCATCTCATCATGATATTATCATCATGATATCATCATCTCATCATGATATCATCATCATGATATCATCATCATCATGATATCATCATGATATCATCATCATCATCATCATCATCATCATCATCATGATATCATCATCATCATTATCATCATCATCTCATCATGATATCATCATCATCATCATCATCATCAGCATCATCATCTCATCATGATATCATCATCATCATCATCATCATCATCATCATCTCATCATGATATCATCATCATCTCATCATGATATCATCATCATCATCTCATCGTGATAGCATCATCATCATCATCATCTCATCATGATATCATCATCATCATCATCATCTCATCATGATATCATCATCATCATCATCATCATCATCATGATATCATCATCATCATCATCATGATATCATCATCATCATCATCATGATATCATCATCATCATCATCATCATCATCATCATCATCATCATCATCATCTCATCATGATATCATCATCATCATCATCATCGTGATAGCATCATCATCATCTCATCGTGATATCATCATCATGATATCATCATCATCATCATCTTATCATGATATCATCATCATGATATCATCATCATCATCATCTCATCATGATATCATCATCATCAGCTCATCATGATATCAACAAAATCTCATCATGATAGCATCATCATCATCATCTTATCATGATATCATCATCATCTCATCATAATATCATCATCATGATATCATCATCATGATATCATCATCATCATCATCATCATCATCATCATCTCATCATGATATCATCATCATCATCATCATCATCTCATCATGATATCATCATCATCATCATCATCATCATCATCATCATCATCATCATCTCATCATGATATCATCATCATCTCATCATAATATCATCATCATGATATCATCATCATGATATCATCATCATCATCATCATCATCATCATCTTATCATGATATCATCATCATCTCATCATAATATCATCATCATGATATCATCATCATGATATCATCATCATCATCATCATCATCTCATCATGATATCATCATCATTATCATCATCTCATCATGATATCATCATCATCATCATCATCATCATCATCATCATCATCATCATCTCATCATGATATCATCATCATCTCATCATAATATCATCATCATGATATCATCATCATGATATCATCATCATGATATCATCATCATCATCATCATCATCTCATCATGATATCATCATCATCATCATCATCATCATCATCATCATCTCATCATGATATCATCATCATCATCTCATCATGATATCATCATCATCATCTCATCATGATATCATCATCATCATCTCATCATGATATCATCATCATCATCTCATCATGATATCATCATCATCATCATCTCATCATGATATCATCATCATCATCTCATCGTGATAGCATCATCATCATCTCATCGTGATATCATCATCATGATATCATCATCATGATATCATCATCTCATCATATTGTACCTAATATTATTAATAACAGTGTCATTGTTATTACCCTGTACAATTACAAACATTTTACATAAAAAAACAGAAAACAAAATCCCTTTGATTTAGTCCATGAAATAAAGTTCTTGGGTCGATGATCCGGATCCATAATGTCTTTGAAAATGTCCATAATGTCCAAAGTTCAAAAGTACAGAACTTTTTAAACACACATGAATGGTTTCAGTCCAGAAAAAGATATTACGTTTTCTGAAATAAGACATAAAGAAGCAGTTACTGTTCTTATATATTAAACATTCACATTGATCAGTGTACATATGATTTGATTTATTACATTTCCTTTTTGAACCTATATCACAGTTTATTACTAATTATTTCACATTTTCCCTAGTTGGAATTAACCCTTATAATTTCTTTCACCAATTGTTTACTGGAGGTTAGTCGTATTTGAACTTGTGATCCTCAAATTGGCAGTAATTGTTCCTGCAATGCTCTCAACCATTGAGTATGTTTGTAGCACATTTGAGGGATCCAGGAACAAATAGTTAATTTTAACACTAATTATCATGATTCTTCCTATTATTAACTCTTAAGATGACACTTGTGTTTTAGAATCTGGTGTTACACAATTACAATTAATACTCCTGTATAATTTGTTACTACTCCCTTTCATAGTTATTTTTCCTATCTCTGTGTATTCTGCATAACACACATTAACACTATTTTATGTACACCTTCTATCTCGATTTTGATTAGTAATATTTTATTACAGTATATATAAACATAATATTATCTCTTCTTACATAACCTAGGATTAAATTGTCAGTACTTTTGACAAACCTATAGGTATGTAGGCAGAAAACATAGTTTTTCAAAACTTGATTTCTCTCTCTCTGTGTCTGTCTCTCTCTCTCTCTATCTGTGTGTCTCTCTCTCTCTCTTTCTGTCTGTCGTTAGTTTATGATGTATTTTCAGGACCGTATACAGTTTTTCTATTCCCAAATACAATGATTTTATACAATCAGCTCTTGTAAGATGTCACTAGGTGTAAATAGTACAAAGGTTTGTGTCTCATAGTGTTTAACACTTTACAAGCCAGTATCAGTAACATCATTCATTGTAACTGGATTAAACATAACATCCTTACACTGATGCTCATTCAGATACTATAAAGAATCTGCTCTGTCTTTCGCTCACAGTTGTAATCATTATATGTTCTGAGCATTGCAGCTCTCCTATTATAATCAATCAGTTCTATCTGTATACCTGTATGTTTTAATACTTTATCCTGATAATCTACCATCCCTTTATTTTCCATATCAGGAGGTGAAGTATTAATACTTTAACTATACAACTGCTGTTACTGATTATATCCACTGGGTCATACACTGTTATTTCTAAAGCTTTCTTCACTAATTCAGCTCTTTAACCAGAACTGGTTTCCACTCTGAGAGATTTATTTTGTAGCTTCAATATCATTTGAGCTACCCTCTAGGTATGTACTCCTAGATCAGAACAATATTTTAAAACAATTATAAAAGTATGTGGGGGCCTTGTAAATCATCTGTCCAATCCCACTATGTATTGTGTTGCTTCTAACGCCAATATACAGCCATTAACTGTTTTACACAGGAAAATATTCCCCTTTCCACTGGAGACATAATCTTAGAAAAATATCCAAATAATTTTGTAAAGAGCCATGCTGCATTTACATCAAAACTACTGTTAATGAAAATACATCTGCATAACATTGAACAATACATGGTACTGATTCAATTTAAGCAGTTTATACAGATGCTTGGGTGAGAGTATCCTTCAACACATTCCAAATCTTTTCACCTTCTCTGTCCAGAGTAACTAATCTATAGTTCACTAGCTTTTAAGCATATTATTCAAAAGCTTTCTAACATACATAAATTCTCTGATGAAAATTACCAATCCTAAACATTTCCTTAGATCACTGTCCTTGGCCTTGAAGATCACTGTAAACTTTCACATTTGTTAAACAAAGTGTTTTCCCTTCTAGATCTATATCAACTCCTATCCTATCTTTCAAAATCTGCACTTTGGATGTGTTCAGTTTTAACCCATTATCTGCCAGTACATGACAAATATCACAGAATATCTGTTAATACTCTTCCCTTGTTTCTGTTTCAATTAACAGCTTATCAATATATCACTAAATCTTATTTCCATCCACCAAGGGTTCCAGTACCTTAGCCAATACTTTTATCAACTGACAACAATCTTCTCTGTTTCTTTTGGGGATCTTATATTGTTTTACTGCAAGGGGTTTGTATCTTCAATAACAACATGTACATTCATCTTCCCACAATCCTGTTTAGACTTAGACCAAATTATTTATCTTACATATCATTTATAAATTCATCATCTTGCTATATAGACGTTGTCACTTCACTCTGTTCTACCACCATGATATGACCTTATCATCCTAGATAATTAGGTATCTACCTGTTTTACTCTCACCTGGAGCTTGCCACAAAACCAAATTCAATAAATCCACATACAACTTTTCTCCATTGATAATACCTATTCCTGTTATATTACAGTGGGAGGAAGGGTCCACCCATACATCCCAGTAGATTATTCCTCCTTCAAACTCAATGTTATTATCACTGGATACAGTTACATGTACACTTTCCCTATTAAACTTAGAAGGTAATTGTTGATACATAAACTTTTAACGGCAAGCGTTTGTTATTTAGTGAAACTGCTATTCCAGTATGCACTAATATATATCTCTGTAACATCCATTCTAGTGTTCCATAAATGTATGGTCATCCATCTTCACCCAGAGATGTGTTAGCAAGATAGACCAGGGAACAACTAGTACTTCTTACATTCATATTCCCTTCTTGGAAGGCAGCCTTCATTTATATCTAATTGCTGCTTCCACCTTTTATCAGTTTTACTTAATATGGACTAAGTACAGTAGGAGCTAGAACTATAAGATCAGGTTCCACTGCTGCCATACCCTGTACATTACTCTTAGCTGGCAGAAAGCCATTGTCTTTCACTTTAATCAGGTTAACATTTTCCCCATAATATAGGAAAATAATCTTTCCTTCACATATCTCTCTTGCATATTTTAGGATTACTCTGATTAACCCTATAATATATGTCTTGGGGTGGGGCCAAATTAGTTACATTACTCAGGGATTGTATCCACCCTGTATAGTCTCATATTTCTTATTATATCTAATTCAGATCAATTTTAACAAATCACTTCACTAAATACATATTTGATAGGAATCAGGCCTGTAGAAATCTCTATCAACCAATATATCAGTAAAAGCAAAAATGTGTTAGTTCCTATATTTTACAATATTATAATGATGTCATATTCTCTAATTTAGAATTGTTCTATTTGAGATATACAGTAACACTCTGTGCTATTCCTTGGACTTAGCTGACATGTCAGTGATCAAATTACATGCTTTGTCCACTGATTAGTATAACATATGTTTTCTTTCTAAAAAGAGTATAAAGTAGAAATAAACATTCTTCACCACATTGCATAAACCATCAAATCTAACAATAAACCAATCTCCACCTTCTGTAGCCTGTACTGTCCCATATATTTTTCCTTTATCTTCCAGTACAGCTATCTACTTACTCTTAACCCATTCACTAACTACATAACTTTTTAACCATCTCATTATTAACCTCTGTTTCCGTAATTTCCACAATATATATCAGTTTCACCTCCCAGATTCTCCTGTATCTGCAGTTTTTATACAATTAATAACATATCTAATTCAACTATGACATCGTTTTTCTAGCAAACTTAAGTTGGTACATTTATTATTATTACTTGTAAGATCTTCTATCATTCTTGTCAATATTGCACTACATTTCTTTCTGTTACTTCAGCAATAATTGAAATGATTTATTTTTCTTTTAATTTATGTTTTTGCTAGTGAAACATCAAATGTCACCAATCTCTCTTCTGTTAATAACTTTTGAAGAGTTTTACTGACTGTAGTTCTTATCATAACACATGTACTTTGCAGTTTTTTCAGTAACATATATTTTCTTTGCCTTGATGTCAAACAGACATAGCAGTCACTAGTTTTCTCACACTGACACAATTTAACCATTGCTTTGCTGGTTTCAAGAAAACATTTTTCTAATAATATAACATTGTGACTTTTCTTTTTTGTAAACACATTGCTCTGCTCAATATCTCTTAACCTGTCTACCAATTTCAAACATTTGGCAGTAGTCTCTTTCAACCACTCCATGATTAAACCGTATAATAGGGTTTCTTTAACAAGCAGTATATATGAGCACTTTCTACAGACTTTCATAAAAGACACATACCGTTCACAATATATCCTTTCTCTGCAGCTGTGCACTTCTACAGAAATCAAATAACCTTCCTGATATGTCGTTTGTTCTTGAGATTCTTTTCGGTAACAAAATCCTCTTGTTTGAAACCGAAGTGATTTCCCTTCTGTAAACCACCGATAAAAAAGAATTCGGATGCAGTCTCAATTCTTTATCTTATTTTCCGAGTCCAATATTGGAGCAAACAAACAACCACGTTCGAACGATTTTCCTGTTCAGCTCACCTAAGTCTTGATCCTTGTAATTCAGTAGTTGAAACAGTCTTTTCTTGGAGAGTTCTTCTTGGGGAATTTCTGGAATGTGATGTAACATTCACCATATGTTTAAACCCTTTTGTACAGGATTTTAACACTCGTAGAAGAATCTGCTCAAGTTCTTTATCTTCTTTAGCTTGCAATTGGCAGCAAGATCTCTTTTAGTAATTCAGTAATAATTCTGACTATCTAATGCCCGCATTCTCCACCATTTCTGTTACAAATTTTCTGTCTCCATAAATGTCATATTTCTTCCATAAGAATTAGTCATCAATTTTAGTGTCTTGCTGAATAACCATCCGAAAAACAAACTTCAAATTCTTTTATTCAAATCCGTAGGACCAATAACACAGCAATGCTTAAGGTGTTCTTAGTTGTGATGTTATAATGTATTGGATACAGATCAGAAGTTTGCAATAGTTTTTAATACCTCTATAAAGTTAAACACTCCCTAATTTATGGTAATATAAGGAGGCGTGTATATATGTACATGATCATAAAATTATTAGTATATGGGATGTGGCTTTAGCATCCATTTTGTTTATAATGAAAGCCAAATGTTGTAATTATACTCGGTGAGGATAAGACTAACAAAGGGTACTATGTTTTAAAGTGAAGATATATTGGTGGGCCTCTTAATGTCAAAGGTGAAGGAAAAAACCTAGACTATCTGGCTAGAGAATTGTAACCACATGTGGTGTCCATCATATACAATGGACTCTTGTGATATAGGGACATCTCTTGGGAGGGAAGGGGGGTCTACATTCCATTGAATTCTAAGTAGAATGTATTTTCTTGCCTTAGTATCAAATATGATGAACTTATAAATAACATCAAATATTTATATATTGAATTATATATATCAGATAATATCATAATCATCTCATCCTGATATCATCATCATCATCATCTCATCCTGATATCATCATCATCATCATTTCATCATATCATCATCATCATCATTATCATCATCATCTCATCATGATATCATCATCATCTCATCATGATATCATCATCATCTCATCATGATATCATCATCATCTCATCATGATATCATCATCATCTCATCATGATATCATCATCATGATATCATCATCTCATCATGATATCATCATTATCATCATATCATTATGATATCATCATCATGATATCACCATCATCATCATCTCATCATGATATCATCATCATCATTATCATCATCTCATCATGATATCATCATCATGATATTTACATCATCATCTCATTATGATATTATCATCTCATCATGATATCATCATCATCATCATCTCATCATGATATCATAATCATGATATCATCATCATCATCTCATCATCTCATCTTGATATCATCATCATATCATCATCATCATCTCATCATCTCATCTTGATATCATCATCATATCATCATCATCATCTCATCATGATATCATCATCATGATATCATCATCATGATATCATCATCATGATATCATCATCATGATATCATCCTCATCTCATCATAATATCATCATCATGATCTCATCATGATATCATCATCATGATATCATCATCATCATCATCATCATCATCATCATCATCATCATCATCATCATCATCATCATCTCATCATGATATCATCATCATGATATCATCATCATGATATCATCATCATGATATCATCATCATCATCTCATCAAGATATCATCATCATGATATAATCATCATCATCATCTCATCATGATATCATCATCATGATATCATCATCATCATCATCATCATCAACTCATCATGATATCATCATCATGATATCATCATCATCATCATCATCATCTCATCATGATATCATCATCATCATCTCATCATGATATCATCATCATCATCATCATCATCATCTCATCATGATATCATCATCATCATTATCATCATCTAATCATGATATCATCATCATGATATTATTATCATCATCTCATCATGATATCATCATCATCATCTCATCATGATATCATCATCATGATATCATCATCATTATCATCATCTCATCATGATATCATCATCATATTATCATCATCATCTCATCGTGATATCATCATCATCATCTCATCATATCATCATCATCTCATCATATCACCATCATCATCATCATCATCATCATCTCATCATCATCTCATCATGATATCATCATCATCTCATCTTGATATCATCATCATGATATCATCATCATCATCATCTCATCATGATATCATCATCATGATATCATGATATTATCATCATCTCATCATGATATCATCATCATGATATCATCATCATCTCATCATGATATCATCATCATGATATCATTATTATCATCATCTCATCATGATATCATCATCATGATATCATCATCTCATCATGATATCATCATTATCATCATATCATTATGATATCATCATCATGATATCACCATCATCATCATCTCATCATGATATCATCATCATCATTATCATCATCTCATCATGATATCATCATCATGATATTTACATCATCATCTCATTATGATATTATCATCTCATCATGATATCATCATCATCATCATCTCATCATGATATCATAATCATGATATCATCATCATCATCTCATCATCTCATCTTGATATCATCATCATATCATCATCATCATCTCATCATCTCATCTTGATATCATCATCATATCATCATCATCATCTCATCATGATATCATCATCATGATATCATCATCATGATATCATCATCATGATATCATCCTCATCTCATCATAATATCATCATCATGATCTCATCATGATATCATCATCATGATATCATCATCATCATCATCATCATCATCATCATCATCATCATCATCATCTCATCATGATATCATCATCATGATATCATGATATTATCATCATCTCATCATGATATCATCATCATGATATCATCATCATCTCATCATGATATCATCATCATGATATCATTATTATCATCATCTCATCATGATATCATCATCATGATATCATCATCATGATATTATCATCATGATATCATCATCATGATCATCATCTCATCATGATATCATCATCATCTCATCATGATATCATCATCATGATATCATCATCATCATTATCATCGTCTCATCATGATATCATCATCATCATCATCTCATCATGATATCATCATCATCTCATCACGATATCATTATCATGATATCATCATCATGATATCATCATCATCTCATCATGATATTATCATCATGATATCATCACCATCATCATCTCATCATGATATCATTATCATGATATCATCATCATGATATCATCATCATGATATCATCATCATCTCATCATGATATTATCATCATGATATCATCATCATGATATCATCATCTCATCACGATATCATTATCATGATATCATCATCATCATCATCTCATCATGATATCATCATCATGATATCATTATCATCATCTCATCATGATATCATCATCATGATATCATCATCATCATCTCATCATATCATCATCATCATGATATCATCATCATCATGATATCATCGTCATCATCATCTCATCATGATATCATCATCATGATATCATTATCATCATCTCATCATGATATCATCATCATCATCTCATCATATCATCATCATCATGATATCATCATCATCATCATCTCATCATGATATCATCATCATGATATCATTATCATCATGATATCATTATCATCATCTCATCATGATATCATCATCATGATATCATCATCATCATCATCTCATCATGATATCATCATCATGATCTCATCATGATATCGTCATCATGATAACATCATCATCATCTCATCATGATATCATCATCATCATCTCATCATGATATCGTCATCATGATATCATATCATCATCATGATATCATCATCATGATAACATCATCATCATCTCATCATGATATCATCATCATCATCTCATCATGATATCGTCATCATGATATCATATCATCATCATGATATCATCATCATCATCTCATCATGATATCATCATCATGATATCATCATCATCATCATCATCATCATCATCATCATCATCATCTCATCATGATATCATCATCATCAGCTCATCATGATATCATCAAAATCTCATCATGATAGCATCATCATCTTCTTATGAAGATATCATCATCATCATCATCATCTCATCATGATATCATCATCATGATATCATCATAATGATATCATCATCATGATATCATCATGATATCATCATAATGATATCATCATAATGATATCATCATCATGATATCATCATCATGGTATCATCATCATGATATCATCATCATCTCATCATGATATCATCATCATCATCTCATCATGATATCATCATCATGATATCATCATCATCTCATCATGGTATCATCATCATGATATCATCATGATATCATCATCATCATCTCATCATGATATCATCATCATCTCATCATGATATCATCATCATCATCTCATCATGATATCATCATCATCATCTCATCATGATATCATCATCATCATCTCATCATGATATCATTATCATGATATCATCATCATGATATCATCCTCATCTCATCATAATATCATCATCATGATCTCATCATGATATCATCATCATGATATCATCATCATGATATCATCATCATCATCATCTCATCATGATATCATCATCATGATATCATCATCATGATATCATCATCATCATCTCATCAAGATATCATCATCATGATATCATCATCATCATCTCATCAAGATATCATCATCATGATATCATCATCATCATCTCATCATGATATCATCATCATCATCTCATCATGATATCATCATCATGATATCATCATCATCATCATCATCATCATCATCTCATCATGATATCATCATCATTATCATCATCTAATCATGATATCATCATCATGATATTATTATCATCATCTCATCATGATATCATCATCATCACCTCATCATGATATCATCATCATCATCTCATCATGATATCATCATCATGATATCATCATCATTATCATCATCTCATCATGATATCATCATCATATTATCATCATCATCTCATCGTGATATCATCATCATCTCATCATATCATCATCATCTCATCATCTCACCATCATCATCATCTCATCATGATATCATCATCATCTCATCTTGATATCATCATCATGATATCATCATCATCATCTCATCATGATATCATCATCATCATCTCATCATCTCATCATGATATCATCATCATCATCATCATCTCATCATGATATCATTATCATCATCTCATCATGATATCATCATTATGATATCATCATCATCATCATCATCATCTCATCATGATATCATCAACATGATATCATCATCATCATCATCATCTCATCATGATATCATCAACATGATATCATCATCATCATCATCATCATCATCATCTCATCATGATATCATCATCATGATATCATCATCATCATCATCTCATCATGATATCATGATATCATCATCATCATCATCTCATCATGATATCATTATCATGATATCATCATCATCATCATCATCTCATCATGATATCATCATCATCATCATCATCATCTCATCATGATATCATCATCATCATATCATCATCATCATCATCTCATCATGATATCATCATCATCTCATCATGATATCATCATCATGATATCATCATCATCTCATCATGATATCATCATCATCATCATCTCATCATGATATCATCATCATCATCTCATCATGATATCATCATCATCATCTCATCTTGATATCATCATCATCATCATCATCTCATCCTGATATCATCATCATCATCTCATCATATCATCATCATCATTATCATCATCATCTCATCATGATATCATCATCATCTCATCATGATATCATCATCATGATATCATCATCTCATCATGATATCATCATTATCATCATCTCATTATGATATCATCATCATGATATCATCATCATCATCATCATCATCATTTCATCATGATATCATCATCATCATTATCATCATCTCATCATGATATCATCATCATGATATTTACATCATCATCTCATTATGATATTATCATCTCATCATGATATCATCATCATCATCTCATCATGATATCATAATCATGATATCATCATCATCATCATCTCATCATCTCATCATGATATCATCATCATCATCTCATCATCTCATCATGATATCATCATCATCATCATCATCTCATCATATCATCATCATCTCATCATGATATCATCATCATCATCATCTCATCATGATACCATCATCTCATCTTGATATCATCATCATATCATCATGATATCATCATCATATCATCATGATACCATCATCTCATCTTGATATCATCATCATATCATCATCATCATCATCTCATCATGATATCATCAACATCATCATAATCATCTCATCATGATATCATCATCATGATATCATCATCATCATCATCATCATCATCATCATCATCTCCTCATCATGATATCATCATCTCATCATGATATCATCATCATCATCTCATCATGATATCATCATCATCATCTCATCATGCTATCATTATCATCATCTCATCGTGATATCATCATCATGATATCATCATCATCATCATCATCATCATCTCATCATGATATCATCATCATTATTATCATCATTATCATCATCTCATCATGATATCATCATCATGATATTTACATCATCATCTCATCATGATAACATCATCTCATCATGATATCATCATCATCATCATCTCATCATGATATCATCATCATCATCTCATCATGCTATCATCATTATGATATCATCATCATCATCATCTCATCATGATATCATCATCATTATTATCATCATTATCATCATCTCATCATGATATCATCATCATGATATTTACATCATCATCTCATCATGATAACATCATCTCATCATGATATCATCATCATCATCATCATCTCATCATGATATCATCATCATCATCTCATCATGATATCATCATCATGATATCATCATCATCTTCATTAATCATCTCATCATGATATCATCATCATCATCATTATCATGATATCATCATGATCATCTCATCATGATATCATTATCATGATATCATCATCATCATCTCATCATATCATCATCATCTCATCATATCATCATCATCTCATCATATCACCATCATCATCATCATCATCATCATCATCATCATCATCATCATCATCTCATTATGATATCATCATCATCTCATCTTGATATCATCATCATGATATCATCATCTCATCATGATATCATCATCATCATCTCATCATGATATCACCATCATCATCATCATCATCATCATCTCATCATGATATCATTATCATCATCTCATCATGATATCATCATTATGATATCATCATCATCATCATCATCTCATCATGATATCATCAACATGATATCATCATCATCATCATCATCATCATGTCATCATTATATCATCATCATGATATCATCATCATCATCTCATCATGATATCATCATCATGATATCATCATGATATCATCATCATGATATCATCATGATATCATCATCATGATATCATCATCATCATCATCATCATCATCATGTCATCATTATATCATCATCATGATATCATCATCATCATCTCATCATGATATCATCATCATGATATCATCATCATGATATCATCATCATCATCTCATCATGATATCATCATCATGATATCATCATCATCATCATCATCATCATCATCATCATCATCTCATCATGACATCATCATCATCATCATCATCATCTCATCATGATATCATCATCATCATCATCATCATCTCATCATGATATCATCATCATCATATCATCATCATCATCATCTCATCATGATATCATCATCATCTTATCATGATATCATCATCATGATATCATCATCATCTCATCATGATATCATCATTATCATCATCATCATCATCTCATCATGATATCATCAACATGATATCATCATCATCATCATCATCTCATCATGATATCATCAACATGATATCATCATCATCATCATCATCATCATCATCTCATCATGACATCATCATCATCATCATCATCTCATCATGATATCATCATCATGATATCATCTTCATCATCATCATCATCATCATCATCATCATCATCATCATCATCTCATCATGACATCATCATCATCATCATCATCTCATCATGATATCATTATCATGATATCATCATCATCATCATCATCATCTCATCATGATATCATCATCATCATCATCATCATCATCATCTCATCATGATATCATCATCATCATCTCATCATGATATCATCATCATCATATCATCATCATCATCATCTCATCATGATATCATCATCATCTCATCATGATATCATCATCATCATCATCATCATCATCTCATCATGATACCATCATCTCATCTTGATATCATCATCATATCATCATCATCATCTCATCATGATATCATCATCATCATCATAATCATCTCATCATGATATCATCATCATCATCTCATCATGATATTGTTATGGCAATATGACATAAAATGGACACTTGCTTGTTTTAACAGTTAAAACGGTGCTTAGAAGATAGAGACATTTCCTTACAGAATACAACCCCCCTTCTTCCCCCCTGTTGCTTGTGCAGCTTTACTAAGATACGGGTATATTTGCATAAGCACACCTATTGTCCTACATATAACCAATCAACTAGTGGTACAAAAGACGCCCCCTTCCTATCTCCTGAAGTGTATATCAAGCTGTATCACACCCAATAAAGTAGAGATTTGCTTTGACTCCACAGAGTGTGTCAGTGTCTTTTCTCTCCGTGCACGTATCATATCTAACTAATTTGGACCAACACATCAACATAACTGACCCTTGATCAGATCCAAAACAGTTGGCGCCCAACGTGGGGCACACGAGAGACCTCCTGGCGGGACACCCCCTAAACCATCGGACAGAGGCGAGACACATCAACGGACACCGGGACTGCAGCCCGTGATTGAGGTGAGGAAGTTTATCATCTTACCTACATGTGTCACTTGATGTAGTCTTCGTATATCTGTCCGAGGGAGGATGTGACGCCAGCCAGAGGCATCGTGTGGGCATGACAGTAAGAATCCCCATATGTTGAAAATATCTTGATGTGTTGTATATTGTGAGGAGAACTTTGAGTGACTAACCTATATCTATGTATAATAATAAGTCTACCTCAAAATTCCTGTACCGCAGGTCAGCCCAGTTGTCTACCCGTGGGGACAGATGGGGAGGAGGCGGTCAGAGTAAGCCCAGGTGTGCTGTGTATGGTCATGGAGAACTATACATATTAGACTCTGACTCAACAAAATATACGTAATATATGGTGAATCACAAAATTAAGTTACGGAAAGTCCCAGGAAGTGACTAAGTGAAACGGGTAATAATGCAAGTGTCCCGAAGGGTTACGGCGGACAAAAGAGGGTGGCTCGCTGTGTAGTACCACATGGCGACAATTGTTAAGTGATAAAAGAGGCAAACTGCTAGATGACAATTTGCCACAAGCAGTCGAGGTGTGGCTTGACTGTAGTAAAGAATTTGAAAGGACAGGAGGGAAGCAAAAATATTATGAGAATTCAGGAAGGCATTATTGCAAACCTGGTAAAATCACTGGGCTGAGGCAGCCACCGCCCTATAAGGGCACCGACAAGAAAGAAGGTGGTTCCATATGTGGTCAGCAAAACCCCTCTTCCAGAGAGACGTGTTTTACGTGTGCTCCACATAGCCACACTTTTGTAGTTTCCCAGCACGTCCCCCAAGCCCCAGCAGCGGCGCCATCTTATCCTCAGCTGACGCCCACAGCTGGACCTTTAATTCCCCTTAACCCCTACCCTCCTGTCTAGCCCGCTCCAATGGTGCATCACCTGTATCCCATGATTAATCCAGATGGTATTTTCTGTACACCCCCCACACGGCCCGCACCGCCACCTCCCATAACCCAGCTGATGGTGGCTGAGGATGATGAGGGGGAGGATGATGAGGGAACCATTCCCTATACTAGTAGACACGCAGACCTTACTCCCTACACTAGTACCCCAGGAAGTGCGGCACATCCTACAACCCCATAACACTATAGCCCATTACATCACAGTCAGATCAACACCTTGAACATGAAATACAGGACTTGAGAACACAAATACGCACCATAACTGGGGAGCAAGCTGAATTCCTTAGACAGGCCAATGAATCTATGACCGAAATTAGAGAAACCCAGCAAGGATAATTTAGCATGTGATATAGTGAAATAGAAAGTGAAGAGGCAGTAAGGAAGGCATAGAAAGTAACTAAGATATGTGGTATCAATCTGAATACCGGCGGACGGCTGCAGCCAGAGGACTGGCGCAGACTGTTGAAAGGAAAGAAGGAATGTTACAAGACAATAACCTAGTACAGACAGCAGAAGCCTGATTCAGAGTTGCTAGGGAAATTCACCAGGAAAGGTGGATAGTAGAAGAGATAGACATGGATGAACAGAAAGTGTTTTTAATGGTGGAATTAATTTGCTACTACATTTGTGTAAATGTATCTTTAAGTAAGAAAAAGAATTGATTCGTGTTTTAAAGCAACTTTTTGCCCATCCGATATAATCTGTGGTAACTTGCATACACTGTAATAGTTTTATCTTTTTAGTGTAACTAGAATTCGTGTACAGCGCTACTTACACTGTTGGTGTTATATGAATATAACATTCACTATAGGGATGTTAGATTGCTAGGTAAAGAGCAATACGTATTTAAATAGACACAGAGATAGCATTTGCATTCTACCACATTTATATACAGTAAATGCACACACGTGCAAAGATATAATGTTAATTTGTTGCGTTCTAATTTTTGTTACTATTAAGGCAAAGTACCTCATGTGATACAAAGTGAGAGAATATTGAGAAGTTGTTTAACGTTTTAGATGCAAGACAAGTTTTTAATGTCATGTTTTTAGTGTCGTGTTATAAACAGACAAGTTTGTAGGAGTTAATAGTGAAGTTGAGAGAAAGCTTCCCCAGAAGCCCCCCTTCTCTCTGACAGTCTATTTGCAGATAAGAGAATTGTAGCAGCAGCTGCAAAATTATTATTTTTTCTTTTTGTGAAGGGAGGGGAAGAACGGGCCAGAATTACTGTTACTGTTAGTTATTGAGAAGTTCTATGTGTTATGTGCTATGGTTATATAGTCTAATCATGACAGTATTTGTCCTAATGGTAAAGAGATACATATTCTCACATATCAATTGATTCAACTATGATTTTAAGAGGGTAATAATATTTCAAGAATGGTACAGTTTGACAAGTTTTTATAATTATATTGCAACACAGACTAGCAGTAATAATATGTTTTAATTATATTTTAATGTGAAGATTAATAAGATGTTTAGTGAAATATTGCATGTTACTAACTGGAATTTTTTCGAGTTTTATTTTCATATAGATTAAAGCTGCACAGCCAACAAAAGACAAGTTCAAAGTGCACCAACAAATCTAATGCTGATCAGAATTATTTCTAAAGAAAAAGTTTATTTTTAAAAGAAGAAAAAGTTTTCCAATTCATGTAACAGGATTCTCACAAAGTTTATCGGAATATTGTTGTGAAAGTTGTTCAAATCAATTCCTGGATCCACGTTATTTACGTAAATCACATTCCTGTACTGACAAACTGGCCAACAAAGGAGCAGCAATTTAGTATTTTGATGGGCATAATAATCCCTGACCACTAGCCAACATAAGCCAAGATTTTACCTTAATGGGTAACTCGTAAACAAATCACCCAGGAGTCTGCAACAGATACAACAGTCTACGACAGATCATCATTGTTGGGAAGTATATTTTCATTGAGTATATATGTATAAAATTGTTATTGGTGATTTGTAAATTTTATGTTAAAGATTTGTATAATTGTGTTATTATGGGTATTTTTGAAGTATAGTGAAATTTTGAAATATAACAATTAGACCGGCTCTAACAAACAGGATTGAGTCGACCTATAAAGAAATTGTATTTTTATAGTATTTTTGCGGAATTTTATATAGAGAATGTTAGGAAGTTTTTTCAGATATTTTAAAATAAGTTTGTTTTTGTAAAAAAAGTTTAATCGAGAAGGATTATGGATTTAAGGAGCGGGTTAAAAAGTGTTCACAGGTAATGCGTGAAATCCCCTGGGACTGGGAAATTGGCTAGGATCACTTGGAGCGAAACTTGTAAGTGGTTTGGCATGTGTGATATCAGTGTTGCTAATTGTCTGTGTTTATGTTGTTTGTTTCAAGGGTCTCATCCTCAAGTGCATCCTGACCACTGACATCATGCCCCTACGAGAAGACTGGAAGATGCTGGTCAAATATTCCCCATTATGGAAGCTTACAGTGCAACTAAGCTGGATGACCTACCAATGTGTGAAATCGAGGAAGTGTGCCTTATCACCTTGGATACAATGATTATGTTGACCAGGCAACTCCTGATGGTTATCCTTAAAAACAGACAATGTCAATTTCTAAAAATAAAAGGGGAGAACAGTATGAATATTAAATGGACTGTAGGGGCCTCTGGAGTCACGTCGTGGATTGGAGACCATATTGTTTTGTCCACTGCCATTTTGTCTGACTGACGCTTTATGTTCTGAATGTATGCCATCTTGTGTGTTCTGAATGCATGTTCAGCTTTGCTCCAAGTCACTTTAAAGTATTTAGTCAACAACAGTCCTGGGGAATGGCAAACTCCGGAATAATATGTTTTTTTTTGTTTACTGATACTAATAAAGGGGTTTTATTAGGCAGGGTAAGAGAAGCAATGAACAACAGATATTTAATTTGTTTTGCTCCAGCAAGAGCAATGATATGTGCATCTTATCTCAAGGCAAGGACATGGGCAGCAGATGTTCTCTATTATCAGTATATTCTCTAGAACATTCCTGTACCAGCCTAAATAACAAAACCAAGTATGTAATGTTTGCTTTGCACATATATTTCTTAATACATCTTTGGTGCCTCTATGTGCAAAATTATATAGTTTTGTGACCACATGTGTTTTTGGGTCATCAGGTTATGCCATTATGTAACATTATGTAACATAGTTAGATAGTTATAGCAGGATTTAAGAGAGAGATACTTTGAATTTTTTTAGATTGTAAGTCCAATATCTCTGCTGAGCGAAGCCAAGGTCTGCTCAATCGCCAAAGGTCTAAACCTAATCAGTATTGTCCTGAGGCAGTCCGGTAAAACAGGACAGCCATAGTCGGTTATTATAAGATTTATTATGGATGTGGTATTTTTGATTGAATATGTTGTTTTAATTTATCGGACCACTCTAATTTTATCCTACAGTAGTTAAATAATATAAGAAAAGTGGTCACAGATCTCAAGTAGGCCACAGGTTTTGATTGAACATTTGGAATATGTTCATGGTTAGAAGATCGTTAAGTGTTTTGTTTTAATAATAGTAGTTATATGTGCTTTTTATATAATCATACAATGCGCTAAATGCACCATTGCTAAAGCTATGCAATCAAGCAAGAGAAAGTCTTCAGAAAACACTGGCCTTCTCTAGGATATATCAAAGATGGCAATAAAGTTATTCATATTAGCATTTGGATAAAAGAGTGGAACTGAAGGGTTAACCTAGGATAGCAAGGGTTAAAAAAAAAAAAAAAAAAAAAGAG
Source organism: Pelodytes ibericus (assembly GCA_036172795.1). NCBI lineage: Eukaryota > Metazoa > Chordata > Amphibia > Anura > Pelodytidae > Pelodytes > Pelodytes ibericus. The sequence goes on along the minus strand of CM069861.1, from coordinate 77,045,357 downwards.
CTGATTTCGCTTTGATACTGTTTAGCTTAATTTTATTAGAGACATGTATTCATCTCTTATCTGAAGAGTTCTCAGCCTTGAAATGGTACTAGGAGGACCAGGAGAAGAAAAGTTGGCTAAGGGCCTGGAACTCTAAGTCCATAGTATCACTATTTTCTATTATCACCCGAGCTCATTAAAACAGTTTTTATTGTTCACCTCACTGTTCAAGGCCAAGATATAAGCAACAAATCCTTTTTCACTGTCAGCAGAGTTCTTTCCAAATTCTGGAAAGAATTATTTTAGATATATGTGTAACAGTTATTTGTAACAGTAACAGTTATTTAGCATAGCACCTTAGGGACAGCATCTGACTTCCCTATGTGCAAAGTCTGTAACAAGGGGGATGATGGACAAGCCATCACTCGTCTAACGTGCAGCAAGAAAAGAGTTCCGAGGCACATTGGGACAGATGAGCTAGGGCCCGATAGGTGTCAGGGACAGTCTACAATCAAGTGATCCAAGGGGGGACTGTTATGGCAATATGACATAAAATGGACACTTGCTTGTTTTAACAGTTAAAACGGTGCTTAGAAGATAGAGACATTTCCTTACAGAATACAACCCCCCTTCTTCCCCCCTGTTGCTTGTGCAGCTTTACTAAGATACGGGTATATTTGCATAAGCACACCTATTGTCCTACATATAACCAATCAACTAGTGGTACAAAAGACGCCCCCTTCCTATCTCCTGAAGTGTATATCAAGCTGTATCACATCCAATAAAGTAGAGATTTGCTTTGACTCCACAGAGTGTGTCAGTGTCTTTTCTCTCCGTGCACGTATCATATCTAACTAATTTGGACCAACACATCAACATAACTGACCCTTGATCAGATCCAAAACAATATCATCATCATCATCTCATCATGATATCATCATCATCATCTCATCATGCTATCATTATCATCATCTCATCGTGATATCATCATCATGATATCATCATCATCATCATCATCATCATCTCATCATGATATCATCATCTTTATTATCATCATTATCATCATCTCATCATGATATCCTCATCATGATATTTACATCATCATCTCATCATGATATCATCATCTCATCATGATATCATCATCATCATCATCATCTCATCATGATATCATCATCATCATCATCATCTCATCACGATATCATTATCATGATATCATCATCATCATCATCTCATCACGATATCATTATCATGATATCATCATCATCATCATCATCTCATCATGATATCATTATCATGATATCATCATCATGATATCATCATCATCTCATCATGATATTATCATCACGATATCATCATCATGATATCATCATCTCATCACGATATCATTATCATGATATCATCATCATCATCATCATCTCATCATGATATCATCATCATGATATCATTATCATCATCTCATCATATCATCATCATGATATCATCATCATCATCTCATCATATCATCATCATGATATCATCATCATCTCATTATGATATCATCATCATGATATCATTATCATCATCTCATCATGATATCATCATCATGATATCATCATCATCATCTCATCAAATCATCATCTCATCAAATCATCATCATGATCTCATCATGATATCGTCATCATGATATCGTCATCATGATATCATCATCATCATCTCATCATGATATCATCATCATCATCTCATCATGATATCGTCATCATGATATCATATCATCATCATGATATCATCATCATCATCTCATCATGATATCATCATCATCAGCTCATCATGATATCATCAAAATCTCATCATGATAGCATCATCATCTTCTTATGAAGATATCATCATCATCATCATCATCATCATCATCATCATCTCATCATGATATCATCATCATGATATCATCATGATATCATCATAATGATATCATCATCATGATATCATCATCATCATCATGGTATCATCATCATGATATCATCATCATCTCATCATGATATCATCATCATCATCATCTCATCATGATATCATCATCATGATATCATCATCATCTCATCATGGTATCATCATCATCATCATCTCATCATGATATCATCATCATCATCTCATCATGATATCATCATCATAATCTCATCATGATATCATCATCATCATCTCATCATGATATCATCATAATCATCTCATCACGATATCATTATCATGATATCATCATCATGATATCATCCTCATCTCATCATAATATCATCATCATGATCTCATCATGATATCATCATCATGATATCATCATCATCATCATCATCATCATCATCTCATCATGATATCATCATCATGATATCATCATCATCATCTCATCAAGATATCATCATCATGATATCATCATCATCATCTCATCATGATATCATCATCATCATCTCATCATGATATCATCATCATGATATCATCATCATCATCATCATCTCATCATGATATCATCATCATCATCATCATTATCATCATCTAATCATGATATCATCATCATGATATTATTATCATCATCTCATCATGATATCATCATCATCTCATCATGATATCATCATCATCATCTCATCATCATTATCATCATCTCATCATGATATCATCATCATATTATCATCATCATCTCATCGTGATATCATCATCATCTCATCATATCATCATCATCTCATCATATCACCATCATCATCATCATCATCTCATCATGATATCATCATCATCTCATCTTGATATCATCATCATGATATCATCATCATCATCATCTCATCATGATATCATCATCATCATCTCATCATCTCATCATGATATCATCATCATCATCATCATCATCATCATCATCATCTCATCATGATATCATCATCATCTCATCTTGATATCATCATCATGATATCATCATCATCATCTCATCATGATATCATCATCATCATCATCATCATCATCATCATCTCATCATGATATCATCATCATCATCATCTCATCATGATATCATCATCATCATATCATCATCATCATCATCTCATCATGATATCATCATCATCTCATCATGATATCATCATCATGATATCATCATCATCTCATCATGATATCATCATCATCATCATCATCATCATCATCATCATCATCATCATCATCATCATCATCATCTCATCATGATATCATCATCATCATCTCATCATGATATCATCATCATCATCTCATCCTGATATCATCATCATCATCATCATCTCATCCTGATATCATCATCATCATCTCATCATATCATCATCATCATCATCATCATCATCATCATCATTATCATCATCATCTCATCATGATATCATCATCATCTCATCATGATATCATCATCATCTCATCATGATATCATCATCATGATATCATCATCTCATCATGATATCATCATTATCATCATCTCATTATGATATCATCATCATGATATCATCATCATCATCATCATCTCATCATGATATCATCATCATCATTATCATCATCTCATCATGATATCATCATCATGATATTTACATCATCATCTCATTATGATATTATCATCTCATCATGATATCATAATCATGATATCATCATCATCATCTCATCATCTCATCATGATATCATCATCATCATTTTATCATCATCATCTCATCATGATATCATCATCATCATCATCATCATCATCTCATCATATCATCATCATCTCATCATGATATCATCATCATCATCATCATCATCTCATCATGATACCATCATCTCATCTTGATATCATCATCATATCATCATCATCATCTCATCATGATATCATCATCTCATCATGATATCATCATCATCATCTCATCATGATATCATCATCATCATCATCATCATCATCATCATCATCATCATCTCCTCATCATGATATCATCATCTCATCATGATATCATCATCATCATCTCATCATGATATCATCATCATCATCTCATCATGCTATCATTATCATCATCTCATCGTGATATCATCATCATTATATCATCATCATCATCTCATCATCTCATCATGATATCATCATCATCATTTTATCATCATCATCTCATCATGATATCATCATCATCATCATCTCATCATATCATCATCATCTCATCATGATACCATAATCTCATCTTGATATCATCATCATATCATCATCATCATCTCATCATGATATCATAATCTCATCATGATATCATCATCATCATCTCATCATGATATCATCATCATCATCATCATCATCATCATCTCCTCATCATGATATCATCATCTCATCATGATATCATCATCATCATCTCATCATGATATCATCATCATCATCTCATCATGCTATCATTATCATCATCTCATCGTGATATCATCATCATTATATCATCATCATCATCATCATCATATCATCATGATATCATCATCATTATTATCATCATTATCATCATCTCATCATGATATCATCATCATGATATTTACATCATCATCTCATCATGATATCATCATCTCATCATGATATCATCATCATCATCATCTCATCATGATATCATCATCATCATCTCATCATGATATCATTATCATCATCTCATCATGCTATCATCATTATGATATCATCATCATCATCATCATCATCATCTCATCATGATATCATCATCATGATATCATCATCATCTTCATTAATCATCTCATCATGATATCATCATCATCATCATTATCATGATATCATCATCATCATCTCATCATATCATCATCATCTCATCATATCACCATCATCATCATCATCATCATCATCATCATCTCATTATGATATCATCATCATCTCATCTTGATATCATCATCATGATATCATAATCTCATCATGATATCATCATCATCATCTCATCATGATATCATCATCATCATCATCATCATCATCTCATCATGATATCATTATCATCATCTCATCATGATATCATCATTATGATATCATCATCATCATCATCATCATCATCTCATCATGATATCATCAACATGATATCATCATCATCATCATCATTATCATCATCATCATCTCATCATGATACCATCATCATGATATCATCATCATCATCATCATCTCATCATGATATCATCATCATGATATCATCATCATCATCATCATCATCATCTCATCATGACATCATCATCATCATCATCATCTCATCATGATATCATTATCATGATATCATCATCATCATCATCATCATCATCTCATCATGATATCTTCATCATCATCATCTCATCATGATATCATCATCATCATATCATCATCATCATCATCATCTCATCATGATATCATCATCATCATCTCATCGTGATATCATCATCATCATCTCATCCTGATATCATCATCATCTCATCCTGATATCATCATCATCATCTCATCATGATATCATCATCATCATCATCATCATCATCTCATCATGATATCATCATCTCATCGTGATATCATCATCATCATCTCATCCTGATATCATCATCATCATCATCATCTCATCCTGATATCATCATCATCATTTCATCATATCATCATCATCATCATCATCATCATCATCATCATCATCATTATCATCATCATCTCATCATGATATCATCATGATATCATCATCATCTCATCATGATATCATCATCATGATATCATCATCATGATATCATCATCTCATCATGATATCATCATCATCATCTCATCATATCATCATCATCATCATCATCATCATTATCATCATCATCTCATCATGATATCATCATGATATCATCATCATCTCATCATGATATCATCATCATGATATCGTTATCATGATATCATCATCATGATATCATCATCTCATCATGACATCATCATCATCATCATCATCATCTCATCATGACATCATCATCATCATCATCATCTCATCATGATATCATTATCATGATATCATCATCATCATCATCATCTCATCATGATATCAACATCATCATCATTTCATCATGATATCATCATCATCATCATATCATCATCATCTCATCATGATATCATCATCATCTCATCATGATATCATCATCATGATATCATCATCATCTCATCATGATATCATCATCATCATCATCATCATCATCATCTCATCATGATATCATCATCATCATCATCTCATCGTGATATCATCATCATCATCTCATCCTGATATCATCATCATCTCATCCTGATATCATCATCATCATCTCATCATATCATCATCATCATCATCATCATTATCATCATCATCTCATCATGATATCATCATGATATCATCATCATCTCATCATGATATCATCATCATGATATCATCATCATGATATCATCATCATGATATCATCATCATGATATCATCATCATGATATCATCATCTCATCATGATATCATCATTATCATCATCTCATTATGATATCATCATCATGATATCATCATCATCATCTCATTATGATATCATCATCATGATATCATCATCATCATCATCATCATCATCATCATCATCATCTCATCATGATATCATCATCATCATTTTTATTATCATCATCATCATCATCATCTCATCATGATATCATCATCATCATTATCATCATCTCATCATGATATCATCATCATGATATTTACATCATCATCTCATTATGATATTATCATCTCATCATGATATCATCATCTCATCATGATATCATCATCATCATCTCATCATGATACCATCATCTCATCTTGATATCATCATGATATCATCATCATCATCATAATCATCTCATCATGATATCATCATCAACATCATCATCATCATCATCATCTCCTCATCATGATATCATCATCATCATCTCATCATGATATCATCATCATCTCATCATGATATCATCATCATCATCTCATCATGCTATCATTATCATCATCTCATCGTGATATCATCATCATCTCATCATGATATCATCATCATCTCATCATGATATCATCATCATCATCATCTCATCATGATACCATCATCTCATCTTGATATCATCATCATATCATCATCATCATCTCATCATGACATCATCATCATCATCATAATCATCTCATCATGATATCATCATCATCATCTCATCATGATATCATCATCATCATCTCATCATGATATCATCATCATCATCTCATCATGCTATCATTATCATCATCTCATCGTGATATCATCATCATGATATCATCATCATCATCATCATCATCATCTCATCATGATATCATCATCTTTATTATCATCATTATCATCATCTCATCATGATATCCTCATCATGATATTTACATCATCATCTCATCATGATATCATCATCTCATCATGATATCATCATCATCATCATCATCTCATCATGATATCATCATCATCATCATCTCATCACAATATCATTATCATGATATCATCATCATCATCATCATCTCATCATGATATCATTATCATGATATCATCATCATGATATCATCATCATCTCATCATGATATTATCATCACGATATCATCATCATGATATCATCATCTCATCACGATATCATTATCATGATATCATCATCATCATCTCATCAAATCATCATCATGATCTCATCATGATATCGTCATCATGATATCATCATCATCTCATCATGATATTATCATCACGATATCATCATCATGATATCATCATCTCATCACGATATCATTATCATGATATCATCATCATCATCTCATCAAATCATCATCATGATCTCATCATGATATCGTCATCATGATATCATCATCATCATCTCATCATGATATCATCATCTCATCATGATATCATCATCATCATCTCATCATGCTATCATTATCATCATCTCATCGTGATATCATCATCATGATATCATCATCATCATCATCATCATCATCTCATCATGATATCATCATCTTTATTATCATCATTATCATCATCTCATCATGATATCCTCATCATGATATTTACATCATCATCTCATCATGATATCATCATCTCATCATGATATCATCATCATCATCATCATCTCATCATGATATCATCATCATCATCATCTCATCACAATATCATTATCATGATATCATCATCATCATCATCATCTCATCATGATATCATTATCATGATATCATCATCATGATATCATCATCATCTCATCATGATATTATCATCACGATATCATCATCATGATATCATCATCTCATCACGATATCATTATCATGATATCATCATCATCATCTCATCAAATCATCATCATGATCTCATCATGATATCGTCATCATGATATCATCATCATCTCATCATGATATTATCATCACGATATCATCATCATGATATCATCATCTCATCACGATATCATTATCATGATATCATCATCATCATCTCATCAAATCATCATCATGATCTCATCATGATATCGTCATCATGATATCATCATCATCATCTCATCATGATATCATCATCATCATCATGATATCATCATCATCATCTCATAATGATATCATCATCATGATATCATCATCATCATCATCATCATGATATCATCATCATCATCATCATCTCATCATGATATCATCATCATGATATCATCATGATATCATCATCATCAGCTCATCATGATATCATCAAAATCTCATCATGATAGCATCATCATCTTCTTATGAAGATATCATCATCATCATCATCATCTCATCATGATATCATCATCATGATATCATCATGATATCATCATAATGATATCATCATCATGATATCATCATCATCATCATGGTATCATCATCATGATATCATCATCATCTCATCATGATATCATCATCATCATCTCATCATGATATCATCATCATGATATCATCATGGTATCATCATCATCATCTCATCATGATATCATCATCATCATCTCATCATGATATCATCATCATAATCTCATCATGATATCATCATCATCATCATCTCATCATGATATCTTCATAATCATCTCATCACGATATCATTATCATGATATCATCATCATGATATCATCCTCATCTCATCATAATATCATCATCATGATCTCATCATGATATCATCATCATGATATCATCATCATCATCATCATCATCATCTCATCATGATATCATCATCATGATATCATCATCATCATCATCTCATCAAGATATCATCATCATGATATCATCATCATCATCTCATCATGATATCATCATCATCATCTCATCATGATATCATCATCATGATATCATCATCATCATCTCATCATGATATCATCATCATCATCATCATTATCATCATCTAATCATGATATCATCATCATGATATTATTATCATCATTTCATCATGATATCATCATCATCATCTCATCATGATATCATCATCATCATCTCATCATCATTATCATCATCTCATCATGATATCATCATCATATTATCATCATCATCTCATCGTGATATCATCATCATCTCATCATATCATCATCATCTCATCATATCACCATCATCATCATCTCATCATGATATCATCATCATCTCATCTTGATATCATCATCATGATATCATCATCATCATCTCATCATGATATAATCATCATCATCTCATCATCTCATCATGATATCATCATCATCATCATCATCATCATCTCATCATCATCATCATCTCATCATGATATCATCATCATGATATCATCATCATCATCATCATCATCTCATCATGATATCATCATCATGATATCATCATCATCATCATCTCATCATGATATCATCATCATGATATCATCATCATCATCATCATCATCATCTCATCATGATATCATCATCATCATCATCTCATCATGATATCATCATCATCATATCATCATCATCATCATCATCTCATCATGATATCATCATCATCTCATCATGATATCATCATCATGATATCATCATCATCTCATCATGATATCATCATCATCATCATCATCATCATCATCATCATCTCATCATGATATCATCATCATGATATCATCATGATATCATCATAATGATATCATCATCATGATATCATCATCATCATCATGGTATCATCATCATGATATCATCATCATCTCATCATGATATCATCATCATCATCTCATCATGATATCATCATCATGATATCATCATGGTATCATCATCATCATCTCATCATGATATCATCATCATCATCTCATCATGATATCATCATCATAATCTCATCATGATATCATCATCATCATCATCTCATCATGATATCTTCATAATCATCTCATCACGATATCATTATCATGATATCATCATCATGATATCATCCTCATCTCATCATAATATCATCATCATGATCTCATCATGATATCATCATCATGATATCATCATCATCATCATCATCATCATCATCTCATCATGATATCATCATCATGATATCATCATCATCATCATCTCATCAAGATATCATCATCATGATATCATCATCATCATCTCATCATGATATCATCATCATCATCTCATCATGATATCATCATCATGATATCATCATCATCATCTCATCATGATATCATCATCATCATCATCATTATCATCATCTAATCATGATATCATCATCATGATATTATTATCATCATTTCATCATGATATCATCATCATCATCTCATCATGATATCATCATCATCATCTCATCATCATTATCATCATCTCATCATGATATCATCATCATATTATCATCATCATCTCATCGTGATATCATCATCATCTCATCATATCATCATCATCTCATCATATCACCATCATCATCATCTCATCATGATATCATCATCATCTCATCTTGATATCATCATCATGATATCATCATCATCATCTCATCATGATATAATCATCATCATCTCATCATCTCATCATGATATCATCATCATCATCATCATCATCATCTCATCATCATCATCATCTCATCATGATATCATCATCATGATATCATCATCATCATCATCATCATCTCATCATGATATCATCATCATGATATCATCATCATCATCATCTCATCATGATATCATCATCATGATATCATCATCATCATCATCATCATCATCTCATCATGATATCATCATCATCATCATCTCATCATGATATCATCATCATCATATCATCATCATCATCATCATCTCATCATGATATCATCATCATCTCATCATGATATCATCATCATGATATCATCATCATCTCATCATGATATCATCATCATCATCATCATCATCATCATCATCTCATCATGATATCATCATCATCATCATCTCATCATGATATCATCATCATCATCTCATCCTGATATCATCATCATCATCATCATCTCATCCTGATATCATCATCTCATCATATCATCATCATCATCATCATCATCATCATCATCATCATCATCATCTCATCATGATATCATCATCATGATATCATCATCTCATCATGATATCATCATTATCATCATCTCATTATGATATCATCATCATGATATCATCATCATCATCATCTCATCATGATATCGTCATCATCATTATCATCATCTCATCATGATATCATCATCATGATATTTACATCATCATCTCATTATGATATTATCATCTCATCATGATATCATAATCATGATATCATCATCATCATCTCATCATCTCATCATGATATCATCATCATCATTTTATCACCATCATCTCATCATGATATCATCATCATCATCATCTCATCATATCATCATCATCTCATCATGATATCATCATCATCATCATCTCATCATGATACCATCATCTCATCTTGATATCATCATCATATCATCATCATCATCTCATCATGATATCATCATCTCATCATGATATCATCATCATCATCTCATCATGATATCATCATCATCATCTCATCATGCTATCATTATCATCATCTCATCGTGATATCATCATCATTATATCATCATCATCATCTCATCATCTCATCATGATATCATCATCATCATTTTATCATCATCATCTCATCATGATATCATCATCATCATCATCATCATCTCATCATATCATCATCATCTCATCATGATATCATCATCATCATCTCATCATGATACCATAATCTCATCTTGATATCATCATCATATCATCATCATCTCATCATGATATCATCATCTCATCATGATATCATCATCATCATCTCATCATGATATCATCATCATCATCATCATCATCATCATCATCTCCTCATCATGATATCATCATCTCATCATGATATCATCATCATCATCTCATCATGATATCATCATCATCATCTCATCATGCTATCATTATCATCATCTCATCGTGATATCATCATCATTATATCATCATCATATCATCATGATATCATCATCATTATTATCATCATTATCATCATCTCATCATGATATCATCATCATGATATTTACATCATCATCTCATCATGATATCATCATCTCATCATGATATCATCATCATCATCATCTCATCATGATATCATCATCATCATCTCATCATGATATCATTATCATCATCTCATCATGCTATCATCATTATGATATCATCATCATCATCATCATCATCATCTCATCATGATATCATCATCATGATATCATCATCATCTTCATTAATCATCTCATCATGATATCATCATCATCATCATCTCATCATGATATCATCATCATCATATCATCATCATCATCATCTCATCATGATATCATCATCATGATATCATCATCATCTCATCATGATATCATCATCATCATCATCATCATCATCATCATCTCATCATGATATCATCATCATCATCTCATCATGATATCATCATCATCATCTCATCCTGATATCATCATCATCATCATCATCTCATCCTGATATCATCATCATCATCTCATCATATCATCATCATCATCATCATCATCATCATCATCATCATCATTATCATCATCATCTCATCATGATATCATCATCATGATATCATCATCTCATCATGATATCATCATTATCATCATCTCATTATGATATCATCATCATGATATCATCATCATCATCATCATCTCATCATGATATCATCATCATCATTATCATCATCTCATCATGATATCATCATCATGATATTTACATCATCATCTCATTATGATATTATCATCTCATCATGATATCATAATCATGATATCATCATCATCATCTCATCATCTCATCATGATATCATCATCATCATTTTATCATCATCATCTCATCATGATATCATCATCATCATCATCATCATCATCTCATCATATCATCATCATCTCATCATGATATCATCATCATCATCATCATCTCATCATGATACCATCATCTCATTTTGATATCATCATCATATCATCATCATCATCTCATCATGATATCATCATCTCATCATGATATCATCATCATCATCTCATCATGATATCATCATCATCATCATCATCATCATCATCATCATCATCATCATCATCATCTCCTCATCATGATATCATCATCTCATCATGATATCATCATCATCATCTCATCATGATATCATCATCATCATCTCATCATGCTATCATTATCATCATCTCATCGTGATATCATCATCATTATATCATCATCATCATCTCATCATCTCATCATGATATCATCATCATCATTTTATCATCATCATCTCATCATGATATCATCATCATCATCATCTCATCATATCATCATCATCTCATCATGATACCATAATCTCATCTTGATATCATCATCATATCATCATCATCATCTCATCATGATATCATAATCTCATCATGATATCATCATCATCATCTCATCATGATATCATCATCATCATCATCATCATCATCATCATCTCCTCATCATGATATCATCATCTCATCATGATATCATCATCATCATCTCATCATGATATCATCATCATCATCTCATCATGCTATCATTATCATCATCTCATCGTGATATCATCATCATTATATCATCATCATCATCATCATATCATCATGATATCATCATCATTATTATCATCATTATCATCATCTCATCATGATATCATCATCATGATATTTACATCATCATCTCATCATGATATCATCATCTCATCATGATATCATCATCATCATCATCTCATCATGATATCATCATCATCATCTCATCATGATATCATTATCATCATCTCATCATGCTATCATCATTATGATATCATCATCATCATCATCATCATCATCTCATCATGATATCATCATCATGATATCATCATCATCTTCATTAATCATCTCATCATGATATCATCATCATCATCATTATCATGATATCATCATCATCATCTCATCATATCATCATCATCTCATCATATCACCATCATCATCATCATCATCATCATCTCATTATGATATCATCATCATCTCATCTTGATATCATCATCATGATATCATCATCTCATCATGATATCATCATCATCATCTCATCATGATATCATCATCATCATCATCATCATCATCTCATCATGATATCATTATCATAATCTCATCATGATATCATCATTATGATATCATCATCATCATCATCATCATCATCTCATCATGATATCATCAACATGATATCATCATCATCATCATCATTATCATCATCATCATCTCATCATGATACCATCATCATGATATCATCATCATCATCATCATCATCTCATCATGATATCATCATCATGATATCATCATCATCATCATCATCATCTCATCATGACATCATCATCATCATCATCATCTCATCATGATATCATTATCATGATATCATCATCATCATCATCATCATCATCTCATCATGATATCATCATCATCATATCATCATCATCATCATCATCTCATCATGATATCATCATCATCATCTCATCGTGATATCATCATCATCATCTCATCCTGATATCATCATCATCTCATCCTGATATCATCATCATCATCTCATCATGATATCATCATCACCATCATCATCATCATCTCATCATGATATCATCATCTCATCGTGATATCATCATCATCATCTCATCCTGATATCATCATCATCATCATCTCATCCTGATATCATCATCATCATTTCATCATATCATCATCATCATCATC
The DNA here is from genome assembly GCA_036172795.1 of Pelodytes ibericus. Lineage (NCBI taxonomy): Eukaryota > Metazoa > Chordata > Amphibia > Anura > Pelodytidae > Pelodytes > Pelodytes ibericus. The sequence continues at coordinate 77,030,290 of CM069861.1, read as the reverse complement.
ATCATCATCATCATCATTATCATCATCATCTCATCATGATATCATCATGATATCATCATCATCTCATCATGATATCATCATCATGATATCGTCATCATGATATCATCATCATCATCATCATCATCATCATCATCATCATCATCATCATTATCATCATCATCTCATCATGATATCATCATGATATCATCATCATCTCATCATGATATCATCATCATGATATCGTCATCATGATATCATCATCATGATATCATCATCTCATCATGATATCATCATCATCATCTCATCATATCATCATCATCATCATCATCATTATCATCATCATCTCATCATGATATCATCATGATATCATCATCATCTCATCATGATATCATCATCATGATATCGTTATCATGATATCATCATCATGATATCATCATCTCATCATGACATCATCATCATCATCATCATCATCTCATCATGACATCATCATCATCATCATCATCATCATCTCATCATGATATCATTATCATGATATCATCATCATCATCATCATCATCTCATCATGATATCAACATCATCATCATTTCATCATGATATCATCATCATCATCATATCATCATCATCTCATCATGATATCATCATCATCTCATCATGATATCATCATCATGATATCATCATCATCTCATCATGATATCATCATCATCATCATCATCATCATCATCTCATCATGATATCATCATCATCATCTCATCGTGATATCATCATCATCATCTCATCCTGATATCATCATCATCTCATCCTGATATCATCATCATCATCTCATCATCATCATCATCATCATCATTATCATCATCATCTCATCATGATATCATCATGATATCATCATCATCTCATCATGATATCATCATCATGATATCATCATCATGATATCATCATCATGATATCATCATCATGATATCATCATCATGATATCATCATCATGATATCATCATCTCATCATGATATCATCATTATCATCATCTCATTATGATATCATCATCATGATATCATCATCATCATCTCATTATGATATCATCATCATGATATCATCATCATCATCATCATCATCATCATCATCATCTCATCATGATATCATCATCATCATTGTTATTATCATCATCATCATCATCATCTCATCATGATATCATCATCATCATTATCATCATCTCATCATGATATCATCATCATGATATTTACATCATCATCTCATTATGATATTATCATCTCATCATGATATCATCATCTCATCATGATATCATCATCATCATCTCATCATGATACCATCATCTCATCTTGATATCATCATGATATCATCATCATCATCATAATCATCTCATCATGATATCATCATCAACATCATCATCATCATCATCATCTCCTCATCATGATATCATCATCATCATCTCATCATGATATCATCATCATCTCATCATGATATCATCATCATCATCTCATCATGCTATCATTATCATCATCTCATCGTGATATCATCATCATCTCATCATGATATCATCATCATCATCATCATCTCATCATGATACCATCATCTCATCTTGATATCATCATCATATCATCATCATCATCTCATCATGACATCATCATCATCATCATAATCATCTCATCATGATATCATCATCATCATCTCATCATGATATCATCATCATCATCTCATCATGATATCATCATCATCATCTCATCATGCTATCATTATCATCATCTCATCGTGATATCATCATCATGATATCATCATCATCATCATCATCTCATCATGATATCATCATCTTTATTATCATCATTATCATCATCTCATCATGATATCCTCATCATGATATTTACATCATCATCTCATCATGATATCATCATCTCATCATGATATCATCATCATCATCATCATCATCTCATCATGATATCATCATCATCATCATCTCATCACGATATCATTATCATGATATCATCATCATCATCATCATCTCATCATGATATCATTATCATGATATCATCATCATGATATCATCATCATCTCATCATGATATTATCATCACGATATCATCATCATGATATCATCATCTCATCACGATATCATTATCATGATATCATCATCATCATCTCATCAAATCATCATCATGATCTCATCATGATATCGTCATCATGATATCATCATCATCATCTCATCATGATATCATCATCATCATCATGATATCATCATCATCATCTCATAATGATATCATCATCATGATATCATCATCATCATCATCATCATGATATCATCATCATCATCATCATCTCATCATGATATCATCATCATGATATCATCATGATATCATCATCATCAGCTCATCATGATATCATCAAAATCTCATCATGATAGCATCATCATCTTCTTATGAAGATATCATCATCATCATCATCATCTCATCATGATATCATCATCATGATATCATCATGATATCATCATAATGATATCATCATCATGATATCATCATCATCATCATGGTATCATCATCATGATATCATCATCATCTCATCATGATATCATCATCATCATCTCATCATGATATCATCATCATGATATCATCATGGTATCATCATCATCATCTCATCATGATATCATCATCATCATCTCATCATGATATCATCATCATAATCTCATCATGATATCATCATCATCATCATCTCATCATGATATCATCATAATCATCTCATCACGATATCATTATCATGATATCATCATCATGATATCATCCTCATCTCATCATAATATCATCATCATGATCTCATCATGATATCATCATCATGATATCATCATCATCATCATCATCATCATCATCATCTCATCATGATATCATCATCATGATATCATCATCATCATCTCATCAAGATATCATCATCATGATATCATCATCATCATCTCATCATGATATCATCATCATCATCTCATCATGATATCATCATCATGATATCATCATCATCATCTCATCATGATATCATCATCATCATCATCATTATCATCATCTAATCATGATATCATCATCATGATATTATTATCATCATTTCATCATGATATCATCATCATCATCTCATCATGATATCATCATCATCATCTCATCATCATTATCATCATCTCATCATGATATCATCATCATATTATCATCATCATCTCATCGTGATATCATCATCATCTCATCATATCATCATCATCTCATCATATCACCATCATCATCATCATCATCTCATCATGATATCATCATCATCTCATCTTGATATCATCATCATGATATCATCATCATCATCTCATCATGATATAATCATCATCATCTCATCATCTCATCATGATATCATCATCATCATCATCATCTCATCATCATCATCATCTCATCATGATATCATCATCATGATATCATCATCATCATCATCATCATCTCATCATGATATCATCATCATGATATCATCATCATCATCATCATCATCTCATCATGATATCATCATCATGATATCATCATCATCATCATCATCATCATCTCATCATGATATCATCATCATCATCATCTCATCATGATATCATCATCATCATATCATCATCATCATCATCTCATCATGATATCATCATCATCTCATCATGATATCATCATCATGATATCATCATCATCTCATCATGATATCATCATCATCATCATCATCATCATCATCATCATCTCATCATGATATCATCATCATCATCATCTCATCATGATATCATCATCATCATCTCATCCTGATATCATCATCATCATCATCATCTCATCCTGATATCATCATCATCATCTCATCATATCATCATCATCATCATCATCATCATCATCATTATCATCATCATCTCATCATGATATCATCATCATGATATCATCATCTCATCATGATATCATCATTATCATCATCTCATTATGATATCATCATCATGATATCATCATCATCATCATCTCATCATGATATCATCATCATCATTATCATCATCTCATCATGATATCATCATCATGATATTTACATCATCATCTCATTATGATATTATCATCTCATCATGATATCATAATCATGATATCATCATCATCATCATCTCATCATGATATCATCATCATCATTATCATCATCTCATCATGATATCATCATCATGATATTTACATCATCATCTCATTATGATATTATCATCTCATCATGATATCATAATCATGATATCATCATCATCATCTCATCATCTCATCATGATATCATCATCATCATTTTATCATCATCATCTCATCATGATATCATCATCATCATCATCATCTCATCATATCATCATCATCTCATCATGATATCATCATCATCATCATCTCATCATGATACCATCATCTCATCTTGATATCATCATCATATCATCATCATCATCTCATCATGATATCATCATCTCATCATGATATCATCATCTCATCATGATATCATCATCATCATCTCATCATGATATCATCATCATCATCTCATCATGCTATCATTATCATCATCTCATCGTGATATCATCATCATTATATCATCATCATCATCTCATCATCTCATCATGATATCATCATCATCATTTTATCATCATCATCTCATCATGATATCATCATCATCATCATCATCATCTCATCATATCATCATCATCTCATCATGATATCATCATCATCATCTCATCATGATACCATAATCTCATCTTGATATCATCATCATATCATCATCATCTCATCATGATATCATCATCTCATCATGATATCATCATCATCATCTCATCATGATATCATCATCATCATCATCATCATCATCATCATCATCTCCTCATCATGATATCATCATCTCATCATGATATCATCATCATCATCTCATCATGATATCATCATCATCATCTCATCATGCTATCATTATCATCATCTCATCGTGATATCATCATCATTATATCATCATCATATCATCATGATATCATCATCATTATTATCATCATTATCATCATCTCATCATGATATCATCATCATGATATTTACATCATCATCTCATCATGATATCATCATCTCATCATGATATCATCATCATCATCATCTCATCATGATATCATCATCATCATCTCATCATGATATCATTATCATCATCTCATCATGCTATCATCATTATGATATCATCATCATCATCATCATCATCATCTCATCATGATATCATCATCATGATATCATCATCATCTTCATTAATCATCTCATCATGATATCATCATCATCATCATCTCATCATGATATCATCATCATCATATCATCATCATCATCATCTCATCATGATATCATCATCATCTCATCATGATATCATCATCATGATATCATCATCATCTCATCATGATATCATCATCATCATCATCATCATCATCATCATCTCATCATGATATCATCATCATCATCATCTCATCATGATATCATCATCATCATCTCATCCTGATATCATCATCATCATCATCATCTCATCCTGATATCATCATCATCATCTCATCATATCATCATCATCATCATCATCATCATCATTATCATCATCATCTCATCATGATATCATCATCATGATATCATCATCTCTTCATGATATCATCATTATCATCATCTCATTATGATATCATCATCATGATATCATCATCATCATCATCTCATCATGATATCATCATCATCATTATCATCATCTCATCATGATATCATCATCATGATATTTACATCATCATCTCATTATGATATTATCATCTCATCATGATATCATAATCATGATATCATCATCATCATCTCATCATCTCATCATGATATCATCATCATCATTTTATCATCATCATCTCATCATGATATCATCATCATCATCATCATCTCATCATATCATCATCATCTCATCATGATATCATCATCATCATCATCTCATCATGATACCATCATCTCATCTTGATATCATCATCATATCATCATCATCATCTCATCATGATATCATCATCTCATCATGATATCATCATCATCATCTCATCATGATATCATCATCATCATCTCATCATGCTATCATTATCATCATCTCATCGTGATATCATCATCATTATATCATCATCATCATCTCATCATCTCATCATGATATCATCATCATCATTTTATCATCATCATCTCATCATGATATCATCATCATCATCATCATCATCTCATCATATCATCATCATCTCATCATGATATCATCATCTCATCATGATATCATCATCATATCATCATCATCTCATCATGATATCATCATCTCATCATGATATCATCATCATCATCTCATCATGATATCATCATCATCATCATCATCATCATCATCATCATCATCTCCTCATCATGATATCATCATCTCATCATGATATCATCATCATCATCTCATCATGATATCATCATCATCATCTCATCATGCTATCATTATCATCATCTCATCGTGATATCATCATCATTATATCATCATCATCATCATCATATCATCATGATATCATCATCATTATTATCATCATTATCATCATCTCATCATGATATCATCATCATGATATTTACATCATCATCTCATCATGATATCATCATCTCATCATGATATCATCATCATCATCATCTCATCATGATATCATCATCATCATCTCATCATGATATCATTATCATCATCTCATCATGCTATCATCATTATGATATCATCATCATCATCATCATCATCATCTCATCATGATATCATCATCATGATATCATCATCATCTTCATTAATCATCTCATCATGATATCATCATCATCATCATTATCATGATATCATCATCATCATCTCATCATATCATCATCATCTCATCATATCACCATCATCATCATCATCATCATCATCATCATCTCATCTTGATATCATCATCATGATATCATCATCTCATCATGATATCATCATCATCATCTCATCATGATATCATCATCATCATCATCATCATCATCATCATCATCATCATCTCATCATGATATCATTATCATCATCTCATCATGATATCATCATTATGATATCATCATCATCATCATCATCATCATCTCATCATGATATCATCAACATGATATCATCATCATCATCATCATTATCATCATCATCATCTCATCATGATACCATCATCATGATATCATCATCATCATCATCTCATCATGATATCATCATCATGATATCATCATCATCATCATCATCATCTCATCATGACATCATCATCATCATCTCATCATGATATCATTATCATGATATCATCATCATCATCATCATCATCATCATCTCATCATGATATCTTCATCATCATCATCTCATCATGATATCATCATCATCATATCATCATCATCATCATCATCTCATCATGATATCATCATCATCATCATCATCATCATCTCATCATGATATCATCATCTCATCATGATATCATCATCATCATCATCTCATCATGATATCATCATCATCATCTCATCATGATATCATTATCATCATCTCATCATGCTATCATCATTATGATATCATCATCATCATCATCATCTCATCATGATATCATCATCATGATATCATCATCATCTTCATTAATCATCTCATCATGATATCATCATCATCATCATCATCATGATATCATCATCTCATCATGATATCATCATCATCATCTCATCATGATATCATCATCATCATCATCATCATCATCATCATCATCTCATCATGATATCATTATCATCATCTCATCATGATATCATCATTATGATATCACCATCATCATCATCATCATCATCATCATCATCATCATCATCATCTCATCATGATATCATCAACATGATATCATCATCATCATCATCATTATCATCATCATCATCTCATCATGATACCATCATCATGATATCATCATCATCATCATCATCTCATCATGATATCATCATCATGATATCATCATCATCATCATCATCTTCATCATCATCATCTCATCATGATATCATCATCATCATATCATCATCATCATCATCTCATCATGATATCATCATCATCATCATCATCATCTCATCATGATATCATCATCTCATCATGATATCATCATCATCATCATCTCATCATGATATCATCATCATCATCTCATCATGATATCATTATCATCATCTCATCATGCTATCATCATTATGATATCATCATCATCATCATCATCATCATCATCATCTCATCATGATATCATCATCATGATATCATCATCATCTTCATTAATCATCTCATCATGATATCATCATCATCATCATTATCATGATATCATCATCTCATCATATCATCATCATCTCATCATATCATCATCATCTCATCATATCACCATCATCATCATCATCATCATCATACTCATCATCATCATCATCATCATCATCATCATCTCATTATGATATCATCATCATCTCATCTTGATATCATCATCATGATATCATCATCTCATCATGATATCATCATCATCTCATCATGATATCATCATCATCATCATCATCATCATCATCTCATCATGATATCATTATCATCATCTCATCATGATATCATCATTATGATATCATCATCATCATCATCATCATCTCATCATGATATCATCAACATTATATCATCATCATCATCATCATCATTATCATCATCATCATCATCATCTCATCATGATATCATCATGATATCATCATCATCATCATCTCATCATGATATCATCATCATGATATCATCATCATCATCATCATCATCATCTCATCATGACATCATCATCATCATCATCATCTCATCATGATATCATTATCATGATATCATCATCATCATCATCATCATCATCATCATCATCATCATCATCATCTCATCATGATATCTTCATCATCATCATCTCATCATGATATCATCATCATCATATCATCATCATCATCATCTCATCATGATATCATCATCTCATCATGATATCATCATCATCATATCATCATCATCTCATCATGATATCATCATCATCATCATCATCATCATCATCTCATCATGATATCATCATCTCATCGTGATATCATCATCATCATCTCATCCTGATATCATCATCATCATCATCATCTCATCCTGATATCATCATCATCATTTCATCATATCATCATCATCATCATCATCATCATCATGATATCATCATCACCTTCATAATCATCTCATCATGATATCATCATCATCATCTCATCATGATATCATCATAATCATCTCATCACGATATCATTATCATGATATCATCATCATGATATCATCCTCATCTCATCATAATATCATCATCATGATCTCATCATGATATCATCATCATGATATCATCATCATCATCATCATCATCATCATCATCTCATCATGATATCATCATCATGATATCATCATCATCATCTCATCAAGATATCATCATCATGATATCATCATCATCATCTCATCATGATATCATCATCATCATCTCATCATGATATCATCATCATGATATCATCATCATCATCTCATCATGATATCATCATCATCATCTCATCATGATATCATCATCATGATATCATCATCATCATTATCATCTCATCATGATATCATCATCATCATCATCATCATCATTATCATCATCTAATCATGATATCATCATCATGATATTATTATCATCATCTCATCATGATATCATCATCATCATCATCTCATCATGATATCATCATCATCATCTCATCATCATTATCATCATCTCATCATGATATCATCATCATATTATCATCATCATCTCATCGTGATATCATCATCATCTCATCATATCATCATCATCTCATCATATCACCATCATCATCATCATCTCATCATGATATCATCATCATCTCATCTTGATATCATCATCATGATATCATCATCATCATCTCATCATGATATCATCATCATCATCTCATCATCTCATCATGATATCATCATCATCATCATCTCATCATGATATCATCATCATGATATCATCATCATCATCATCATCATCATCTCATCATGATATCATCATCATGATATCATCATCATCATCATCATCATCATCATCATCATCATCATCTCATCATGATATCATCATCATCATATCATCATCATCATCTTCTCATCATGATATCATCATCATCTCATCATGATATCATCATCATGATATCATTATCATCTCATCATGATATCATCATCATCATCATCATCATCATCTCATCATGATATCATCATCATCATCTCATCATGATATCATCATCATCATCTCATCCTGATATCATCATTATCATCATCATCTCATCCTGATATCATCATCATCATCATCATCTCATTATATCATCATCATCATCATCATCTCATCCTGATATCATCATCATCATCATCTCATCATATCATCATCATCATGATATCATCATCATGATATCATCATCTCATCATGATATCATCATTATCATCATCTCATTATGATATCATCATCATGATATCATCATCATCATCTCATCATGATATCATCATCATCATTATCATCATCTCATCATGATATCATCATCATGATATTTACATCATCATCTCATTATGATATTATCATCTCATCATGATATCATAATCATGATATCATCATCATCATCTCATCATCTCATCATGATATCATCATCATCATTTTATCATCATCATCTCATCATGATATCATCATCATCATCATCATCTCATCATGACATCATCATCATCATCATCATCATCTCATCATGATATCATTATCATGATATCATCATCATGATATCATCATCATCATCATCATCATCATCATCATCATCTCATCATGATATCTTCATCATCATCATCTCATCATGATATCATCATCATCATATCATCATCATCATCATCTCATCATGATATCATCATCATCTCATCATGATATCATCATCATCATATCATCATCATCTCATCATGATATCATCATCATCATCATCATCATCATCTCATCATGATATCATCATCTCATCCTGATATCATCATCATCATCTCATCCTGATATCATCATCATCATCATCTCATCCTGATATCATCATCATCATTTCATCATATCATCATCATCATCATCATCATCATCATCATGATATCATCATCATCTTCATAATCATCTCATCATGATATCATCATCATCATCTCATCATGATATCATCATAATCATCTCATCACGATATCATTATCATGATATCATCATCATGATATCATCCTCATCTCATCATAATATCATCATCATGATCTCATCATGATATCATCATCATGATATCATCATCATCATCATCATCATCATCATCATCATCATCATCATCTCATCATGATATCATCATCATGATATCATCATCATCATCTCATCAAGATATCATCATCATGATATCATCATCATCATCTCATCATGATATCATCATCATCATCTCATCATGATATCATCATCATGATATCATCATCATCATCATCATCTCATCATGATATCATCATCATCATCATCATCATCATCATTATCATCATCTAATCATGATATCATCATCATGATATTATTATCATCATCTCATCATGATATCATCATCATCATCATCTCATCATGATATCATCATCATCATCTCATCATCATTATCATCATCTCATCATGATATCATCATCATATTATCATCATCATCTCATCGTGATATCATCATCATCTCATCATATCATCATCATCTCATCATATCACCATCATCATCATCATCTCATCATGATATCATCATCATCTCATCTTGATATCATCATCATGATATCATCATCATCATCTCATCATGATATCATCATCATCATCTCATCATCTCATCATGATATCATCACCATCATCATCATCATCTCATCATGATATCATCATCATGATATCATCATCATCATCATCTCATCATGATATCATCATCATGATATCATCATCATCATCATCATCATCATCATCATCATCATCTCATCATGATATCATCATCATCATCATCTCATCATGATATCATCATCATCATCATATCATCATCATCATCATCATCATCTTCTCATCATGATATCATCATCATCTCATCATGATATCATCATCATGATATCATTATCATCTCATCATGATATCATCATCATCATCATCATCATCATCTCATCATGATATCATCATCATCATCTCATCATGATGATATCATCATCATCATCTCATCCTGATATCATCATCATCATCATCATCTCATCCTGATATCATCATCATCATCATCTCATCATATCATCATCATCATCATCATCATCATCATTATCATCATCATCTCATCATGATATCATCATCATCTCATCATGATATCATCATCATCATCATCATCTCATCATGATATCATCATTATCATCATCTCATTATGATATCATCATCATGATATCATCATCATCATCTCATCATGATATCATCATCATCATTATCATCATCTCATCATGATATCATCATCATGATATTTACATCATCATCTCATTATGATATTATCATCTCATCATGATATCATAATCATGATATCATCATCATCATCTCATCATCTCATCATGATATCATCATCATCATTTTATCATCATCATCTCATCATGATATCATCATCATCATCATCATCTCATCATATCATCATCATCTCATCATGATATCATCATCATCATCATCATCTCATTATGATACCATCATCTCATCTTGATATCATCATCATATCATCATCATCATCTCATCATGATATCATCATCTCATCATGATATCATCATCATCATCTCATCATGATATCATCATCATCATCATCCTCATCATCATCATCATCATCATCATCATCATCATCATCATCATCTCCTCATCATGATATCATCATCTCATCATGATATCATCATCATCATCTCATCATGATATCATCATCATCATCTCATCATGCTATCATTATCATCATCTCATCGTGATATCATCATCATTATATCATCATCATCATCTCATCATCTCATCATGATATCATCATCATCATTTTATCATCATCATCTCATCATGATATCATCATCATCATCATCATCATCATCTCATCATATCATCATCATCTCATCATGATATCATCATCATCATCTCATCATGATACCATAATCTCATCTTGATATCATCATCATCATCATCATCATCTCATCATATCATCATCTCATCATGATATCATCATCATCATCATCATCATCATCATCATCATCATCATCATCTCCTCATCATGATATCATCATCTCATCATGATATCATCATCATCATCTCATCATGATATCATCATCTCATCATGCTATCATTATCATCATCTCATCGTGATATCATCATCATTATATCATCATCATCATCATCATCATCATCATATCATCATGATATCATCATCATTATTATCATCATTATCATCATCTCATCATGATATCATCATCATGATATTTACATCATCATCTTATCATGATATCATCATCTCATCATGATATCATCATCATCATCATCTCATCATGATATCATCATCATCATCTCATCATGATATCATTATCATCATCTCATCATGCTATCATCATTATGATATCATCATCATCATCATCATCATCATCTCATCATGATATCATCATCATGATATCATCATCATCTTCATTAATCATCTCATCATGATATCATCATCATCATCTCATCATGATATCATTATCATCATCTCATCATGCTATCATCATTATGATATCATCATCATCATCATCATCATCATCTCATCATGATATCATCATCATGATATCATCATCATCTTCATTAATCATCTCATCATGATATCATCATCATCATCATTATCATGATATCATCATCATCATCTCATCATATCATCATCATCATCTCATCATATCATCATCATCATCATCATCATCTCATTATGATATCATCATCATCTCATCTTGATATCATCATCATGATATCATCATCTCATCATGATATCATCATCATCATCATCTCATCATGATATCATCATCATCATCATCATCATCATCATCATCTCATCATGATATCATCATCATCATCATCATCATCATCATCATCATCATCATCATCATCTCATCATGATATCATTATCATCATCTCATCATGATATCATCATTATGATATCATCATCATCATCATCATCATCATCATCATCATCATCATCTCATCATGATATCATCAACATGATATCATCATCATCATCATCATCATTATCATCATCATCATCTCATCATGATACCATCATCATGATATCATCATCATCATCATCTCATCATGATATCATCATCATGATATCATCATCATCATCATCATCATCATCATCATCATCTCATCATGACATCATCATCATCATCATCATCATCTCATCATGATATCATTATCATGATATCATCATCATCATCATCATCATCATCATCTCATCATGATATCATCATCATCATCTCATCATGATATCATCATCTCCTCATCATGATATCATCATCTCATCATGATATCATCATCATCATCATCTCATCATGATATCATCATCATCATCATCTCATCATGCTATCATTATCATCATCTCATCGTGATATCATCATCATTATATCATCATCATCATCATCATCATCATCATATCATCATGATATCATCATCATTATTATCATCATTATCATCATCTCATCATGATATCATCATCATGATATTTACATCATCATCTCATCATGATATCATCATCTCATCATGATATCATCATCATCATCATCTCATCATGATATCATCATCTCATCATGATATCATTATCATCATCTCATCATGCTATCATAATTATGATATCATCATCATCATCATCATCATCATCATCATCATCATCTCATCATGATATCATCATCATGATATCATCATCATCTTCATTAATCATCTCATCATGATATCATCATCATCATCATCATTATCATGATATCATCATCATCATCTCATCATATCATCATCATCTCATCATATCACCATCATCATCATCATCATCATCATCATCATCTCATTATGATATCATCATCATCTCATCTTGATATCATCATCATCATGATATCATCATCTCATCATGATATCATCATCATCATCTCATCATGATATCATCATCATCATCATCATCATCATCTCATCATGATATCATTATCATCATCTCATCATGATATCATCATTATGATATCATCATCATCATCATCATCATCATCATATCATCATGATATCATCATCATTATTATCATCATTATCATCATCTCATCATGATATCATCATCATGATATTTACATCATCATCTCATCATGATATCATCATCTCATCATGATATCATCATCATCATCATCTCATCATGATATCATCATCATCATCATCTCATCATGATATCATTATCATCATCTCATCATGCTATCATCATTATGATATCATCATCATCATCATCTCATCATGATATCATCATCATGATATCATCATCATCTTCATTAATCATCTCATCATGATATCATCATCATCATTATCATGATATCATCATCATCATCTCATCATATCATCATCATCATCATCTCATTATGATATCATCATCATCATCTCATCTTGATATCATCATCATGATATCATCATCTCATCATGATATCATCATCATCATCTCATCATGATATCATCATCATCATCATCATCATCTCATCATGATATCATCATCATCATCATCATCATCATCTCATCATGATATCATTATCATCATCTCATCATGATATCATCATTATGATATCATCATCATCATCATCATCATCATCATCATCATCTCATCATGATATCATCAACATGATATCATCATCATCATCATCATCATTATCATCATCATGATACCATCATCATGATATCATCATCATCATCATCTCATCATGATATCATCATCATGATATCATCATCATCATCATCATCATCTCATCATGACATCATCATCATCATCATCATCATCATCTCATCATGATATCATTATCATGATATCATCATCATCATCATCATCATCATCATCATCTCATCATGATATCATCATCATCATCTCATCATGATATCATCATCATCATCATCATCATCATCATCATCATCATCATCATCTCCTCATCATGATATCATCATCTCATCATGATATCATCATCATCATCATCATCTCATCATGATATCATCATCATCATCTCATCATGCTATCATTATCATCATCTCATCGTGATATCATCATCATTATATCATCATCATCATCATCATCATATCATCATGATATCATCATCATTATTATCATCATTATCATCATCTCATCATGATATCATCATCATGATATTTACATCATCATCTCATCATGATATCATCATCTCATCATGATATCATCATCATCATCATCTCATCATGATATCATCATCTCATCATGATATCATTATCATCATCTCATCATGCTATCATAATTATGATATCATCATCATCATCATCATCATCATCATCTCATCATGATATCATCATCATGATATCATCATCATCTTCATTAATCATCTCATCATGATATCATCATCATCATCATTATCATGATATCATCATCATCATCTCATCATATCATCATCATCTCATCATATCACTATCATCATCATCATCATCATCATCATCATCTCATTATGATATCATCATCATCTCATCTTGATATCATCATCATGATATCATCATCTCATCATGATATCATCATCATCATCTCATCATGATATCATCATCATAATCATCATCATCATCATCTCATCATGATATCATTATCATCATCTCATCATGATATCATCATTATGATATCATCATCATCATCATCATCTCATCATGATATCATCAACATGATATCATCATCATCATCATCATTATCATCATCATCATCTCATCATGATACCATCATCATGATATCATCATCATCATCATCTCATAATGATATCATCATCATGATATCATCATCATCATCATATCATCATCATCATCATCTCATCATGATATCATCATCATCTCATCATGATATCATTATCATGATATCATCATCATCATCATCATCATCATCTCATCATGATATCTTCATCATCATCATCTCATCATGATATCATCATCATCATATCATCATCATCATCATCTCATCATGATATCATCATCATCTCATCATGATATCATCATCATGATATCATCATCATCTCATCATGATATCATCATCATCATCATCATCTCATCATGATATCATCATCTCATCGTGATATCATCATCATCATCTCATCCTGATATCATCATCATCATCATCTCATCCTGATATCATCATCATCATCATCTCATCCTGATATCATCATCATCATTTCATCATATCATCATCATCATCATCATCATTATCATCATCATCTCATCATGATATCATCATGATATCATCATCATCTCATCATGATAT
Organism: Pelodytes ibericus; assembly: GCA_036172795.1. Lineage (NCBI taxonomy): Eukaryota > Metazoa > Chordata > Amphibia > Anura > Pelodytidae > Pelodytes > Pelodytes ibericus. Next base: position 77,012,756 of record CM069861.1, on the reverse strand, counting down.
CATCATCATGATATCGTCATCATGATATCATCATCATGATATCATCATCTCATCATGATATCATCATCATCATCTCATCATATCATCATCATCATCATCATCTCATCATGATATCATCATGATATCATCATGATATCATCATGATATCATCATAATCTCATCATGATATCATCATCATGATATCGTCATCATGATATCATCATCATGATATCATCATCTCATCATGATATCATCATCATCATCATCATCATATCATCATCATCATCATCATCATCATCATCATCTCATCATGACATCATCATCATCATCATCATCATCTCATCATGATATCATTATCATGATATCATCATCATCATCTCATCATGATATTAACATCATCATCATCTCATCATGATATCATCATCATCATATCATCATCATCTCATCATGATATCATCATCATCTCATCATGATATCATCATCATCTCATCATCATATCATCATCATGATATCATCATCATCTCATCATGATATCATCATCATCATCATCATCATCATCATCATCATCATCTCATCATGATATCATCATCATCATCTCATCGTGATATCATCATCATCATCTCATCCTGATATCATCATCATCTCATCCTGATATCATCATCATCTCATCATATCATCATCATCATCATCATCATTATCATCATCATCTCATCATGATATCATCATGATATCATCATCATCTCATCATGATATCATCATTATGATATCATCATCATGATATCATCATCATGATATCATCATCTCATCATGATATCATCATTATCATCATCTCATTATGATATCATCATCATGATATCATCATCATCATCATCATCATCATTTCATCATGATATCATCATCATCATCATTATCATCATCATCATCATCATCATCATCATCATCATCATCATCATCATCATCATCTCATCATGATATAATCATCATCATTATCATCATCTTATCATGATATCATCATCATGATATTTACATCATCATCTCATTATGATATTATCATCTCATCATGATATCATCATCATCATCATCTCATCATGATATCATAATCATGATATCATCATCATCATCATCTCATCATCTCATCATGATATCATCATCATGATTTTATCATCATCATCTCATCATGATATCATCATCATCATCATCCTCATCATCATCATCTCATCATATCATCATCATCTCATCATGATATCATCATCATCATCATAATCATCTCATCATGATATCATCATCAACATCATCATCATCATCATCATCTCCTCATCATGATATCATCATCATCATCTCATCATGATATCATCATCATCTCATCATGATATCATCATCATCATCTCATCATGCTATCATTATCATCATCTCATCGTGATATCATCATCATCATCATCTCATCATGATATCATCATCATCATATCATCATCATCTCATCATGATATCATCATCATCTCATCATGATATCATCATCATGATATCATCATCATCTCATCATGATATCATCATCATCATCATCATCATCATCATCATCTCATCGTGATATCATCATCATCATCTCATCCTGATATCATCATCATCTCATCCTGATATCATCATCATCATCTCATCATATATTTCATCATCATCATCATCATTATCATCATCATCTCAACATGATATCATCATGATATCATCATCATCTCATCATGATATCATCATCATGATATCATCATCATGATATCATCATCATGATATCATCATCTCATCATGATATCATCATTATCATCATCTCATTATGATATCATCATCATGATATCATCATCATCATCATCATCATCATCATCATCATTTCATCATGATATCATCATCATCATTATCATCATCATCATCATCATCTCATCATGATATCATCATCATCATTATCATCATCTCATCATGATATCATCATCATGATATTTACATCATCATCTCATTATGATATTATCATCTCATCATGATATCATCATCATCATCATCTCATCATGATATCATAATCATGATATCATCATCATCATCTCATCATCTCATCATGATATCATCATCATGATTTTATCATCATCATCTCATCATGATATCATCATCATCATCATCATCATCTCATCATGATATCATCATCATCATCATAATCATCTCATCATGATATCATCATTAACATCATCATCATCATCATCATCTCCTCATCATTATATCATCATCATCATCTCATCATGATATCATCATCATCTCATCATGATTTTATCATCATCATCTCATCATGATATCATCATCATCTCATCATGATTTTATCATCATCATCTCATCATGATATCATCATCATCATCATCCTCATCATCATCATCTCATCATATCATCATCATCTCATCATGATATCATCATCATCATCATCATCTCATCATGATACCATCATCTCATCTTGATATCATCATGATATCATCATCATCATCATCATAATCATCTCATCATGATATCATCATCAACATCATCATCATCATCATCTCCTCATCATGATATCATCATCATCATCATCATCATCATCTCATCATGATATCATCATCATTATTATCATCATTATCATCATCTCATCATGATATCCTCATCATGATATTTACATCATCATCTCATCATGATATCATCATCTCATCATGATATCATTATCATCATCTCATCATGATATCTTCATCATCATCATCTCATCATTATATCATTATCATCATCTCATCATGCTATCATCATTATGATATCATCATCATCATCATCATCATCTCATCATGATATCATCATCATGATATCATCATCATCTTCATAATCATCTCATCATGATATCATCATCATCATCTCATCATGATATCCTTATCATGATATCATCATGATCATCTCATCATGATATCATCATGATCATCTCATCATGATATCATCATCATCATCGTCTCATCATGATATCATTATCATGATATCATCATCATCATTATCATCATCATGATATCATCATCATCATCATCATCATCATCATCATCATCATCTCATCATGATATTATCATGATATCATCATCATCATGATATCATCATCATCATCATGATATCATCATCATGATATCATCATCATCATCATCATCATCATCATCTCATCATGATATTATCATGATATCATCATCATCATTATATCATCATCATCATCATCATGATATCATCATCATCATCATGATATCATCATCATCATCATCTCATCATGATATTATCATCATCATCATCATCTCATCATGATATCATCATTATGATATCATCATCATCATCATCATCTCATCATGATATCATCATCATCATCCTCATCATCCTCTCATCATGATATCATCATCATGATATCATCATCATCATCTCATCATGATATCATAATCATGATATCATTATCATCATCATCTCATCATCTCATCATGATTTCATCATCATCATTTTATCATCATCATCTCATCATGATATCATCATCATCATCTCATCATGATATCATCATCATCATCATCATCATCATCATCTCATCATGATATCATTATCATCATCTCATCATGATATCATCATTATGATATCATCATCATCATCATCATCGTCATCATCTCATCATGATATCATCAACATGATATCATCATCATCATCATCATCATTATCATCATCTCATCATGATACCATCATCATGATATCATCATCTCGACCTGATATCATCATCATGATATCATCATCATCATCATCATCATCATCATCATCTCATCATGACATCATCATCATCATCATCATCTCATCATGATATCATTATCATGATATCATCATCATCATCATCATCATCATCTCATCATGATATCTTCATCATCATCATCTCATCATGATATCATCATCATCATATCATCATCATCATCATCTCATCATGATATCATCATCATCTCATCATGATATCATCATCATGATATCATCATCATCTCATCATGATATCATCATCATCATCATCATCTCATCATGATATCATCATCTCATCGTGATATCATCATCATCATCTCATCCTGATATCATCATCATCATCATCTCATCCTGATATCATCATCATCATTTCATCATATCATCATCATCATCATCATCATCATCTCATCATGATATCATCATGATATCATCATCATCTCATCATGATATCATCATCATGATATCGTCATCATGATATCATCATCATGATATCATCATCATGATATCATCATCTCATCATGACATCATCATCATCATCATCATCTCATTATGATATTATCATCTCATCATGATATCATCATCATCATCATCTCATCATGATATCATAATCATGATATCATCATCATCATCTCATCATCTCATCATGATATCATCATCATGATTTTATCATCATCATCTCATCATGATATCATCATCATCATCATCATCATCTCATCATGATATCATCATCATCATCATAATCATCTCATCATGATATCATCATTAACATCATCATCATCATCATCATCTCCTCATCATTATATCATCATCATCATCTCATCATGATATCATCATCATCTCATCATGATTTTATCATCATCATCTCATCATGATATCATCATCATCATCTCATCATGATATCATCATCATCTCATCATGATTTTATCATCATCATCTCATCATGATATCATCATCATCATCATCTCATCATGATACCATCATCTCATCTTGATATCATCATGATATCATCATCATCATCATCATCATAATCATCTCATCATGATATCATCATCAACATCATCATCATCATCATCTCCTCATCATGATATCATCATCATCATCATCATCATCATCATCTCATCATGATATCATCATCATTATTATCATCATTATCATCATCTCATCATGATATCCTCATCATGATATTTACATCATCATCTCATCATGATATCATCATCTCATCATGATATCATTATCATCATCTCATCATGATATCTTCATCATCATCATCTCATCATTATATCATTATCATCATCTCATCATGCTATCATCATTATGATATCATCATCATCATCATCATCTCATCATGATATCATCATCATCTTCATAATCATCTCATCATGATATCATCATCATCATCTCATCATGATATCCTTATCATGATATCATCATGATCATCTCATCATGATATCATCATGATCATCTCATCATGATATCATCATCATCATCGTCTCATCATGATATCATTATCATGATATCATCATCATCATTATCATCATCATGATATCATCATCATCATCATCATCATCATCATCATCATCATCTCATCATGATATTATCATGATATCATCATCATCATGATATCATCATCATCATCATGATATCATCATCATGATATCATCATCATCATCATCATCATCTCATCATGATATTATCATGATATCATCATCATCATCATTATATCATCATCATCATCATCATGATATCATCATCATCATCATGATATCATCATCATCATCATCTCATCATGATATTATCATCATCATCATCATCTCATCATGATATCATCATTATGATATCATCATCATCATCATCATCTCATCATGATATCATCATCATCATCCTCATCATCCTCTCATCATGATATCATCATCATGATATCATCATCATCATCTCATCATGATATCATAATCATGATATCATTATCATCATCATCTCATCATCTCATCATGATTTCATCATCATCATTTTATCATCATCATCTCATCATGATATCATCATCATCATCTCATCATGATATCATCATCATCATCATCATCATCATCATCTCATCATGATATCATTATCATCATCTCATCATGATATCATCATTATGATATCATCATCATCATCATCATCATCATCATCTCATCATGATATCATCAACATGATATCATCATCATCATCATCATCATTATCATCATCTCATCATACCATCATCATGATATCATCATCTCATCATGATATCATCATCATGATATCATCATCATCATCATCATCATCATCATCATCATCATCATCTCATCATGACATCATCATCATCATCATCATCTCATCATGATATCATTATCATGATATCATCATCATCATCATCATCATCATCATCTCATCATGATATCTTCATCATCATCATCTCATCATGATATCATCATCATCATATCATCATCATCATCATCTCATCATGATATCATCATCATCTCATCATGATATCATCATCATGATATCATCATCATCTCATCATGATATCATCATCATCATCATCATCTCATCATGATATCATCATCTCATCGTGATATCATCATCATCATCTCATCCTGATATCATCATCATCATCATCTCATCCTGATATCATCATCATCATTTCATCATATCATCATCATCATCATCATCATCATCTCATCATGATATCATCATGATATCATCATCATCTCATCATGATATCATCATCATGATATCGTCATCATGATATCATCATCATGATATCATCATCTCATCATGATATCATCATCATCATCTCATCATATCATCATCTCATCATCATATCATCATCATGATATCATCATCATCTCATCATGATATCATCATCATCATCATCATCATCATCTCATCATGATATCATCATCATCATCTCATCGTGATATCATCATCATCATCTCATCCTGATATCATCATCATCTCATCCTGATATCATCATCATCATCTCATCATATCATCATCATCATCATCATCATTATCATCATCATCTCATCATGATATCATCATGATATCATCATCATCTCATCATGATATCATCATCATGATATCATCATCATGATATCATCATCATGATATCATCATCTCATCATGATATCATCATTATCATCATCTCATTATGATATCATCATCATGATATCATCATCATCATCATCATCATCATTTCATCATGATATCATCATCATTATCATCATCATCATCATCATCATCATCATCATCATCTCATCATGATATCATCATCATCAGTATCATCATCTCATCATGATATCATCATCATGATATGTACATCATCATCTCATTATGATATTATCATCTCATCATGATATCATCATCATCATCATCTCATCATGATATCATAATCATGATATCATCATCATCATCTCATCATCTCATCATGATATCATCATCATGATTTTATCATCATCATCTCATCATGATATCATCATCATCATCATCCTCATCATCATCATCTCATCATCATCATCTCATCATGATATTATCATCATCATCATAATCATCTCATCATGGTATCATCATCAACATCATCATCATCATCATCTCCTCATCATGATATCATCATCATCATCTCATCATGATATCATCATCATCTCATCATGATATCATCATCATCATCTCATCATGCTATCATTATCATCATCTCATCGTGATATCATCATCATCATCATCTCATCATGATATCATCATCATCATATCATCATCATCTCATCATGATATCATCATCATCTCATCATGATATCATCATCATGATATCATCATCATCTCATCATGATATCATCATCATCATCATCATCATCATCATCATCTAAAAAGAGGGATTGGTGTGAGGTAGGTGGCGCTAGAGAAGATATTGCACGAGCAGCAACTTGTCTAGCAGTTATCCCAAAACACTGCAATAAAACACATATACAAATACACAAGGTGACAGTGCGCTATTTGTGCTATAAAGTGACAGTGCAATCAATCTGCTGTGCAGAATATGCAAGATATATATCCAGTGTAACAAATGAAGGTATAAAAGTGAAGGCAATAAACTTTAAAACACTCACATATAGTCCCTACATATGGGACAAAATTTAAATGTAAGTGACAGCTTTCTTGTCCTGGATTGATGTATTCTCCAAAGGGGATAGGTGATATTCAACCTCCAAGGAACAGAAGATGGTATTAGTAGTGAAAAGTATAATTTAATATAAAGTGCAAAAAATACCTTACACTTAAAATCTGGAACATCAGCAAGGGGTCACAAAACTGGAACAAAGACAAACAAGGATCTTGGTACAATCTCATATGAGTGTTGCTTGATCTACGCGTTTCGCCCGTTTTAATGGGCTTCCTCAGGATCAGTGGATCCTGAGGAAGCCCATTAAAACGGGCGAAACGCGTAGATCAAGCAACACTCATATGAGATTGTACCAAGATCCTTGTTTGTCTTTGTTCCAGTTTTGTGACCCCTTGCTGATGTTCCAGATTTTAAGTGTAAGGTATTTTTTGCACTTTATATTAAATTATACTTTTCACTACTAATACCATCTTCTGTTCCTTGGAGGTTGAATATCACCTATCCCCTTTGGAGAATACATCAATCCAGGACAAGAAAGCTGTCACTTACATTTAAATTTTGTCCCATATGTAGGGACTATATGTGAGTGTTTTAAAGTTTATTGCCTTCACTTTTATACCTTCATCATCATCATCTCATCGTGATATCATCATCATCATCTCATCCTGATATCATCATCATCTCATCCTGATATCATCATCATCATATCATCATATCATCATCATCATCATTATCATCATCATCTCATCATGATATCATCATGATATCATCATCATCTCATCATGATATCATAATCATGGTGTCATCATCATGATATCATCATCATGATATCATCATCTCATCATGATATCATCATTATCATCATCTCATTATGATATCATCATCATGATATCATCATCATCATCATCATCATCATCATCATCATCATTTCATCATGATATCATCATCATCATTATCATCATCATCATCATCATCTCATCATGATATCATCATCATCTCATCATGATATCATCATCATCATCTCATCATGCTATCATTATCATCATCTCATCGTGATATCATCATCATCATCATTTCATCATGATATCATCATCATCTCATCATGATATCATAATCATGATATCATCATCATCATCTCATCATCTCATCATGATATCATCATCATGATTTTATCATCATCGTCTCATCATGATATCATCATCATCATCATCATCTCATCATATCATCATCATCTCATCATGATATCATCATCATCATCATAATCATCTCATCATGATATCATCATCAACATCATCATCATCATCATCATCTCCTCATCATGATATCATCATCATCATCTCATCATGATATTATCATCATCTCATCATGATTTTATCATCATCATCTCATCATGATATCATCATCATCATCATCATCATCCTCATCATCATCATCTCATCATATCATCATCATCTCATCATGATATCATCATCATCTCATCATGATACCATCATCTCATCTTGATATCATCATGATATCATCATCATCATCATAATCATCTCATCATGATATCATCATCAACATCATCATCATCATCATCTCCTCATCATGATATCATCATCATCATCTCATCATGATATCATCATCATCTCATCATGATATCATCATCATCATCTCATCATGCTATCATTATCATCATCTCATCGTGATATCATCATCATGATATCATCATCATCATCATCATCATCATCATCATCTCATCATGATATCATCATCATTATTATCATCATTATCATCATCTCATCATGATATCCTCATCATGATATTTACATCATCATCTCATCATGATATCATCATCTCATCATGATATCATCATCATCTCATCATGATATCTTCATCATCATCATCTCATCATGATATCATTATCATCATCTCATCATGCTATCATCATTATGATATCATCATCATCATCATCTCATCATGATATCATCATCATGATATCATCATCATCTTCATAATCATCTCATCATGATATCATCATGATCATCTCATCATGATATCCTTATCATGATATCATCATGATCATCTCATCATGATATCATCATGATCATCTCATCATGATATCATCATCATCATCGTCTCATCATGATATCATCATCATCATCGTCTCATCATGATATCATTATCATGATATCATCATCATCATTATCATCATCATGATATCATCATCATCATCATCATCATCATCATCATCATCATCATCATCATCTCATCATGATATTATCATGATATCATCATCATCATGATATCATCATCATCATCATGATATCATCATCATGATATCATCATCATCATCATCATCATCATCTCATCATGATATTATCATGATATCATCATCATCATTATATCATCATCATCATCATCATCATGATATCATCATCATCATCATGATATCATCATCATCATCATCTCATCATGATATTATCATCATCATCATCATCTCATCATGATATCATCATTATGATATCATCATCATCATCTCATCATGATATCATCATCATCATCCTCATCATCCTCTCATCATGATATCATCATCATGATATCATCATCATCATCTCATCATGATATCATAATCATGATATCATCATCATCATCTCATCATCTCATCATGATTTCATCATCATCATTTTATCATCATCATCTCATCATGATATCATCATCATCATCATCATCATCATCATCATCTCATCATATCATCATCATCTCATCATGATATCATCATCATCATAATCTCATCATGATACCATCATCTCATCTTGATATCATCATCATATCATCATCATCATCTCATCATGATATCATCATCATCATCATCATAATCATCTCATCATGATATCATTATCATGATATCATCATCATCATCATCATCATCATCTTCTCATCATGATATCATCATCTCATCATGATATCATCATCATCATCTCATCATGATATCATCATCATCATCTCATCATGCTATCATTATCATCATCTCATCGTGATATCATCATCATGATATCATCATCATCATCTCATCATGATATCATCATCATTATTATCATCATTATCATCATCTCATCATGATATCATCATCATGATTTTTACATCATCATCTCATCATGATATCATCATGTCATCATGATATCATCATCATCATCATCTCATCATGATATCATCATCATCATCTCATCATGATATCATTATCATCTTCTCATCATGCTATCATCATTATGATATCATCATCATCATCATCATCATCTCATCATGATATCATCATCATGATATCATCATCATCTTCATTAATCATCTCATCATGATATCATCATCATCATCATTATCATGATATCATCATGATCATCTCATCATGATATCATTATCATGATATCATCATCATCTCATCATATCATCATCATCTCATCATATCATCATCATCTCATCATATCATCATCATCATCATCATCATCATCATCATCATGATATCATCATCATCATCTCATCATGATATCATCATTATGATATCATCATCATCATCATCATCTCATCATGATATCATCAACATGATATCATCATTATCATCATCATCATCATCATCATCTCATCATGATATCATCATCATGATATCATCATCATCATCATATCATCATCATGATATCATCAACATCATCATCATCATAATCATCAGCTCATCATGACATCATCATCATCATCATCATCTCATCATGATATTATTATCATGATATCATCATCATCATCATCATCATCATCATCATCTCATCATGATATCATCATCATCATCATCATCTCATCATGATATCATCATCATCATATCATCATCATCATCATCTCATCATGATATCATCATCATCTCATCATGATATCATCATCATCATATCATCATCATCTCATCATGATATCATCATCATCATCATCATCATCATCTCATCATGATATCATCATCATCATCTCATCGTGATATCATCATCATCATCTCATCCTGATATCATCATCATCATCATCTCATCCTGATATCATCATCATCATCATCTCATCGTGATATCATCATCATCATCATCATTATCATCATCATCTCATCATGATATCATCATGATATCATCATCATCTCATTATGATATCATCATCATGATATAATCATCATGATATCATCATCATGATATCATCATCTCATCATGATATCATCATTATCATCATCTCATTATGATATCATCATCATGATATCATCATCATGATATCATCATCATCATTATCATCATCATCATCATCATCATCTCATCATGATATCATCATCATCATTATCATCATCTCATCATGGTATCATCATCATGATATTTACATCATCATCTCATTATGATATTATCATCTCATCATGATATCATCATCATCATCTCATCATTATATCATAATCATGATATCATCATCAACATCTCATCATCTCATCATGATATCGTCATCATGATTTTATCATCATCATCTCATCATGATATCATCATCATCATTATCATCATCATCATCATCATCATCTCATCATATCATCATCATCTCATCATGATATCATCATCATTATCATCTCATCATGATACCATCATCTCATCTTGATATCATCATGATATCATCATCATCATCTCATCATGATATCATCATCATCATCATAATCATCTCATCATGATATCATCATCATGATAACATCATCATCATCATCATCATCATCATCTCCTCATCATGATATCATCATCTCATCATGATATCATCATCATCATCTCATCATGATATCATCATCATCATCTCATCATGCTATCATTATCATCATCTCATCGTGATATCATCATCATGATATCATCATCATCATCATCATCTCATCATGATATCATCATCATTATTATCATCATTATCATCATCTCATCATGATATCCTCATCATGATATTTACATCATCATCTCATCATGATATCATCATCATCATCATCTCATCATGATATCTTCATCATCATCATCATCTCATCATGATATCATTATCATCATCTCATCATGCTATCATCATTATGATATCATCATCATCATCATCATCTCATCATGATATCATCATCATGATATCATCATCATCTTCATAATCATCTCATCATGATATCATCATCATCTCATCATGATATAATTATCATGATATCATCATGATCATCTCATCATGATATCATCATGATCATCTCATCATGATATCATCATCATCATCTCATCATGATATCATTATCATGATATCATCATGATCATCTCATCATATCATCATCATCTCATCATATCATCATCATCATCATCATCATCATCATCATTATCATGATATCATCATCATCATCTCATCATGATATCATCATTATGATATCATCATCATCATCATCATCTCATCATGATATCATCAACATGATATCATCATTATCATCATCATCATCATCATCATCTCATCATGATATCATCATCATGATATCATCATCATCATCATATCATCATCATGATATCATCATCATCATCATCATCATAATCATCAGCTCATCATGACATCATCATCATCATCATCATCTCATCATGATATTATTATCATGATATCATCATCATCATCATCATCATCATCTCATCATGATATCATCATCATCATCATCATCTCATCATGATATCATCATCATCATATCATCATCATCATCATCTCATCATGATATCATCATCATCTCATCATGATATCATCATCATCATATCATCATCATCTCATCATGATATCATCATCATCATCATCATAATCATCATCTCATCATGATATCATCATCATCATCTCATCGTGATATCATCATCATCATCTCATCCTGATATCATCATCATCATCATCTCATCCTGATATCATCATCATCATCATCTCATCGTGATATCATCATCATCATCATCATCATCATTATCATCATCATCTCATCATGATATCATCATGATATCATCATCATCTCATTATGATATCATCATCATGATATAATCATCATGATATCATCATCATGATATCATCATCTCATCATGATATCATCATTATCATCATCTCATTATGATATCATCATCATGATATCATCATCATGATATCATCATCATCATTATCATCATCATCATCATCATCATCTCATCATGATATCATCATCATCATTATCATCATCTCATCATGGTATCATCATCATGATCTTTACATCATCATCTCATTATGATATTATCATCTCATCATGATATCATCATCATCATCTCATCATTATATCATAATCATGATATCATCATCAACATCTCATCATCTCATCATGATATCGTCATCATGATTTTATCATCATCATCTCATCATGATATCATCATCATCATTATCATCATCATCATCATCATCATCATCATCATCTCATCATATCATCATCATCTCATCATGATATCATCATCATTATCATCTCATCATGATACCATCATCTCATCTTGATATCATCATCATATCATCATCATCATCTCATCATGATATCATCATCATCATCATAATCATCTCATCATGATATCATCATCATGATAACATCATCATCATCATCATCATCTCCTCATCATGATATCATCATCATCATCTCATCATGATATCATCATCATCATCTCATCATGATATCATCATCATCATCATCATCTCATCATGCTATCATCATTATTATCATCATTATCATCATCTCATCATGATATCCTCATCATGATATTTACATCATCATCTCATCATGATATCATCATCATCATCATCATCTCATCATGATATCATCATCATCATCATCTCATCATGATATCATCATCATCATCTCATCATGATATCATCATCATGATATCATCATCATCTTCATAATCATCTCATCATGATATCATCATCATCTCATCATGATATCATTATCATGATATCATCATGATCATCTCATCATGATATCATCATGATCATCTCATCATGATATCATCATGATCATCTCATCATGATATTATCATGATATCATCATCATCATCATCATTATCATCATCATGATATCATCATCATCATCATCATCATGATATCATCATCATCATCATCATCATCTCATCATGATATTATCATGATATCATCATCATCATGATATCATCATCATGATATCATCATCATCATCATCATCATCTCCTCATGATATTATCATGATATCATCATCATCATGATATCATCATCATCATCATCATGATATCATCATCATCATCTCATCATGATATCATCATCATCATCATCTCATCATGATATCATCATCATCATCATCATCATCATAATCTCATCATGATATCATCATCATCATCATCATCATCCTCATCATCCTCTCATCATGATATCATCATCATCATCTCATCATGATATCATCATCATTATATCATCATCATTATCATCTCATCATGATATCATCATCATGATATCATCATCATCATCATCATCATCATCATCATCTCATCATGGTATCATCATCATGATATCATCATCATCATCATGATATCATCATCATCATCTCATCATGATATCATCATCATCATCATCTCATCATGATATCATCATCATCATCTCATCACGATATCATTATCATGATATCATTATCATGATATCATCATCATCTCATCATAATAGCATCATCATGATCTCATCATGATATCATCATCATGATATCATCATCATCATCATCATCTCATCATGATATCATCATCATCATCATATCATCATGATATCATCATCATCATCTCATCACGATATCATTATCATGATATCATCATCATGATATCATCACCGTCTCATCATAATATCATCATCATGATCTCATCATGATATCATCATCATGATATCATCATCATCATCATCATCATCATCATCATCTCATCATGATATCATCATCATGATATCATCATCATCATCATCATCTCATCAAGATATCATCATCATGATATAATCATCATCATCTCATCATGATATCATCATCATGATATTATCATCATCATCATCATCATCATTTCATCATGATATCATCATCATGATATAATCATCATGATATAATCATCATCATCTCATCATGATATCATCATCATGATATCATCATCATCATCATCATCATTTCATCATGATATCATCATCATGATATAATCATCATTATCTCATCATGATATCATCATCATGATATCATCATCATCATCTCATCATGATATCATCATCATGATATAATCATCATTATCTCATCATGATATCATCATCATGATATCATCATCATCATCATCTCATCATGATATCATCATCATGATATCATCATCATCATCCCATCAAGATATCATCATCATGATATCATCATCATCATCATCTCATCATGATATCATCATCATGATATCATTATCATCATCTCATCATGATATCATCATCATGATATCATCATCATCATCTCATCATCATCATCTCATCATATCATCATCATGATCTCATCATGATATCGTCATCATGATATCATCATCATCATCTCATCATGATATCATCATCATCATCTCATCATGATATCATCATCATCATCTCATCATGATATCATCATCATCATATCATCATCATCATATCATCATCATCATCATCTCATCATAATATCATCATCATGATATCATCATCATCATCATCATCATCATCATCATTATCATATCATCATCATGATATCATCATCATCATCTCATCATTATATCATCATCATGATATCATCATCATGATATCATCATCATCATTATCATCATCATCATCATCATCTCATCACGATATCATTATCATGATATCATCATCATGATATCATCATCATCTCATCATGATATCATCATCATGATATCATCATCATGATATCATCATCATGATATCATCACCATCATCATCATCTCATCATGATATCATCATCATGATATCATTATCATCATCTCATCATGATATCATCATCATGATATCATCATCATCATCATCTCATCACAATATCATCATCATGATCTCATCATGATATCATCATCATGATATCATCATCATCATCATCTCATCATGATATCATCATCATCATCCTCTCATCATGATATCATCATCATCATCATCTCATCATGGTATCATCATCATCATCATCATCATCATCATCATCATCATCTCATCATGATATCATCATCATGATATCATCATCTCATCATGATATCATCATCATTATATCATCATCATCATCATCTCATCATGATATCATCATCATCATGATATCATCATCTCATCATGATATCATCATCTCATCGTGATATCATCATCATGATATCATCATCATTATCATCATCTCATCATGATATCATCATCATGATTTCATCATCATCATCATCTCATCATGATATCATCATCATGATATCATCATCATCATCATCTCATCATGATATCATCTTCATCATAATATCATCATCATCTCATCATGATATCATCATTATGATATCATCATCATCATCATCATCTCATCATGATATCATCAACATGATATCATCATTATCATCATCATCATCATCATCATCTCATCATGATATCATCATCATGATATCATCATCATCATCATATCATCATCATGATATCATCATCATCATCATCATCATAATCATCAGCTCATCATGACATCATCATCATCATCATCATCTCATCATGATATTATTATCATGATATCATCATCATCATCATCATCATCATCATCATCATCATCATCATCATCTCATCATGATATCATCATCATCATCATCATCTCATCATGATATCATCATCATCATATCATCATCATCATCATCTCATCATGATATCATCATCATCTCATCATGATATCATCATCATCATATCATCATCATCTCATCATGATATCATCATCATCATCATCATCATCATCTCATCATGATATCATCATCATCATCTCATCGTGATATCATCTTCATCATCTCATCCTGATATCATCATCATCATCATCTCATCCTGATATCATCATCATCATCATCTCATCGTGATATCATCATCATCATCATCATCATCATTATCATCATCATCTCATCATGATATCATCATGATATCATCATCATCTCATTATGATATCATCATCATGATATAATCATCATGATATCATCATCATGATATCATCATCTCATCATGATATCATCATTATCATCATCTCATTATGATATCATCATCATGATATCATCATCATGATATCATCATCATGATATCATCATCATCATTATCATCATCATCATCATCATCATCTCATCATGATATCATCATCATCATTATCATCATCTCATCATGGTATCATCATCATGATCTTTACATCATCATCTCATTATGATATTATCATCTCATCATGATATCATCATCATCATCTCATCATTATATCATAATCATGATATCATCATCAACATCTCATCATCTCATCATGATATCGTCATCATGATTTTATCATCATCATCTCATCATGATATCATCATCATCATTATCATCATCATCATCATCATCATCATCATCTCATCATATCATCATCATATCATCATGATATCATCATCATTATCATCTCATCATGATACCATCATCTCATCTTGATATCATCATCATATCATCATCATCATCTCATCATGATATCATCATCATCATCATAATCATCTCATCATGATATCATCATCATGATAACATCATCATCATCATCATCATCATCTCCTCATCATGATATCATCATCATCATCTCATCATGATATCATCATCATCATCTCATCATGATATCATCATCATCATCATCATCTCATCATGCTATCATCATCATTATTATCATCATTATCATCATCTCATCATGATATCCTCATCATGATATTTACATCATCATCTCATCATGATATCATCATCATCATCATCATCTCATCATGATATCATCATCATCATCATCTCATCATGATATCATCATCATCATCTCATCATGATATCATCATCATGATATCATCATCATCATCTCATCATGATATCATCATCATGATATCATCATCATCTTCATAATCATCTCATCATGATATCATCATCATCTCATCATGATATCATTATCATGATATCATCATGATCATCTCATCATGATATCATCATGATCATCTCATCATGATATCATCATGATCATCTCATCATGATATTATCATGATATCATCATCATCATCATCATCATTATCATCATCATGATATCATCATCATCATCATCATCATGATATCATCATCATCATCATCATCATCTCATCATGATATTATCATGATATCATCATCATCATGATATCATCATCATGATATCATCATCATCATCATCATCATCATCATCATCATCTCCTCATGATATTATCATGATATCATCATCATCATGATATCATCATCATCATCATCATGATATCATCATCATCATCTCATCATGATATCATCATCATCATCATCATCTCATCATGATATCATCATCATCATCATCATCATCATAATCTCATCATGATATCATCATCATCATCATCATCATCATCATCCTCATCATCCTCTCATCATGATATCATCATCATCATCTCATCATGATATCATCATCATTATATCATCATCATTATCATCTCATCATGATATCATCATCATGATATCATCATCATCATCATCATCATCATCTCATCATGGTATCATCATCATGATATCATCATCATGATATCATCATCATCATCATGATATCATCATCATCATCATGATATCATCATCATCATCTCATCATGATATCATCATCATCATCATCTCATCATGATATCATCATCATCATCTCATCACGATATCATTATCATGATATCATTATCATGATATCATCATCATCTCATCATAATAGCATCATCATGATCTCATCATGATATCATCATCATGATATCATCATCATCATCATCATCTCATCATGATATCATCATCATCATCATATCATCATGATATCATCATCATCATCTCATCACGATATCATTATCATGATATCATCATCATGATATCATCACCATCTCATCATAATATCATCATCATGATCTCATCATGATATCATCATCATGATATCATCATCATCATCATCATCATCATCATCTCATCATGATATCATCATCATGATATCATCATCATCATCATCATCTCATCAAGATATCATCATCATGATATAATCATCATCATCTCATCATGATATCATCATCATGATATCATCATCATCATCATCATCATTTCATCATGATATAATCATCATGATATAATCATCATGATATAATCATCATCATCTCATCATGATATCATCATCATGATATCATCATCATCATCATCATCATTTCATCATGATATCATCATCATGATATAATCATCATTATCTCATCATGATATCATCATCATGATATCATCATCATGATATCATCATGATATCATCATCATGATATCATCATCATCATCATCTCATCATGATATCATCATCATGATATCATCATCATCATCATCTCATCATGATATCATCATCATGATATCATCATCATCATCCCATCAAGATATCATCATCATGATATCATCATCATCATCATCATCATTTCATCATGATATCATCATCATGATATAATCATCATTATCTCATCATGATATCATCATCATGATATCATCATCATGATATCATCATGATATCATCATCATGATATCATCATCATCATCATCTCATCATGATATCATCATCATGATATCATCATCATCATCATCTCATCATGATATCATCATCATGATATCATCATCATCATCCCATCAAGATATCATCATCATGATATCATCATCATCATCATCTCATCATGATATCATCATCATGATATCATTATCATCATCTCATCATGATATCATCATCATGATATCATCATCATCATCTCATCATCATCATCTCATCATATCATCATCATGATCTCATCATGATATCGTCATCATGATATCATCATCATCATCTCATCATGATATCATCATCATCATCATCTCATCATGATATCATCATCATCATCTCATCATGATATCATCATCATCATATCATCATCATCATATCATCATCATCTCATCATAATATCATCATCATGATATCATCATCATCATCATCATCATCATTATCATATCATCATCATGATATCATCATCATCATCTCATCATTATATCATCATCATGATATCATCATCATGATATCATCATCATCATTATCATCATCATCATCATCATCATCTCATCACGATATCATTATCATGATATCATCATCATGATATCATCATCATCTCATCATGATATCATCATCATGATATCATCATCATGATATCATCATCATGATATCATCATCATGATATCATCACCATCATCATCATCTCATCATGATATCATCATCATGATATCATTATCATCATCTCATCATGATATCATCATCATGATATCATCATCATCATCATCTCATCACAATATCATCATCATGATCTCATCATGATATCATCATCATGATATCATCATCATCATCATCTCATCATGATATCATCATCATCATCCTCTCATCATGATATCATCATCATCATCATCTCATCATGGTATCATCATCATCATCATCATCATCATCATCATCATCATCATCTCATCATGATATCATCATCATGATATCATCATCTCATCATGATATCATCATCATTATATCATCATCATCATCATCTCATCATGATATCATCATCATCATGATATCATCATCTCATCATGATATCATCATCTCATCGTGATATCATCATCATGATATCATCATCATTATCATCATCTCATCATGATATCATCATCATGATTTCATCATCATCATCATCTCATCATGATATCATCATCATGATATCATCATCATCATCATCTCATCATGATATCATCTTCATCATAATATCATCATCATTATCATCATCTCATCATGATATCATCATCATGATTTCATCATCATCATCATCTCATCATGATATCATCATCATGATATCATCATCATCATCATCTCATCATGATATCATCTTCATCATAATATCATCATCATCTCATCATGATATCATCATCATGATATCATCATCATCATCTCATCATGATATCATCATCATCTCATCATGATATCATCATTATCATCATCATCTCATCATGATATCATCATCTCATCATGATATCATCATCATGATATCACCATCATCATCATCTCATCACGATATCATCATCATCATCTCATCATGATATCATCATCATCAACTCATCATGTTATCATCATCATCATCATCTCATCATGATATCATCATCATCATCTCATCACGATATCATTATCATGATATCATCATAATGATATCATCATCATCACATCATAATATCATCATCATGATCTCATCATGATATCATCATCATGATATCATCATCATCATCATCATCTAATCATGATATCATCATCATGATATCATCATCTCATCAAGATATCATCATCATGATATAATCATCATCATCTCATCATGATATCATCATCATCATCATCATCATCATTTCATCATGATATCATCATCATCATCATCATCATCATCATCATCATCATCATCATCTAATCATGATATCATCATCATGATATCATCATCATCATCTCATCAAGATATCATCATCATGATATAATCATCATCATCATCTCATCATGATATCATCATTTTATCATGATATCATCATCATCATTTCATCATGATATCATCATCATGATATCATCATCATCATCATCATCATCATCATCATCATCATCTCATCATGAAATCATCATCATGATATCATCATCATCATCATCTCATCATGATATCATCATGATATCATCATCATGATATCATCATCATCATCATCATCTCATCATGATATCATCATCATGATATCATCATCATGATATCATCATCATGATATCATCATCATCATCATCTCATCATGATATCATCATCATGATATCATCATCATCATCATCATCATCTCATCATGATATCATCATCATGATATCATCATCATCATCATCGCATCAAGATATCATCATCATGATATCATCATCATCATCATCTCATCATGATATCATCATCATGATATCATTATCATCATCTCATCATGATATCATCATCATGATATCATCATCATCATCTCATCATATCATCATCATGATCTCATCATGATATCGTCATCATGATATCATCATCATCATCATCATCTCATCATAATATCATCATCATCATCTCATCATGATATCATCATCATCATATCATCATCATCATATCATCATCATCATCTCATTATGATATCATCATCATCATATCATCATCATCATCATCATCATCATCATCATCATCATATCATCATGATATCATCATCATCATCTCATCATGATATCATCATCATGATATCATCATCATGATATCATCATCATGATATCATCATCATCATCATCATCTCATCACGATATCATTATCATGATATCATCATCATGATATAATCATCATCTCATCATGATATCATCATCATGATATCATCATCATGATATCATCATCATGATATCATCATCTCATCACGATATCATCTTCATGATATCATCATCATGATATCATCATCATGATATCATCATCATGATATCATTATCATCATCTCATCATGATATCATCATCATGATATCATCATAATCATCTCATCATAATATCATCATCATGATCTCATCATGATATCATCATCATGATATCATCATCATCATCATCATCATCATCTCATCATGATATCATCATCATCATCATCCTCTCATCATGATACCATCATCATCATCATCATCATCATCTCATAATGATATCATCATCATCATCATCATCATCATCATCGCATCATGATATCATCATCATGATATCATCATCTCATCATGATATCATCATCATTATATCATCATCATCATCATCATCATCTCATCATGATATCATCATCATCATCATCTCATCATGCTATCATTATCATCATCTCATCGTGATATCATCATCATTATCATCATCTCATCATGATATCATCATCATCATATCATCATCATCATCATCTCATCATGATATCATCATCATGATGTCATCATCATCATCATCTCATCATGATATCATCATCATCAGCTCATCATGATATCATCAAAATCTCATCTTGATAGCATCATCATCATCATCATCTTATCATGATATCATCATCATCTCATCATAATATCATCATCATGATATCGTCATCATGATATCATCATCATCATCATCATCATTATCTCATCACGATATCATTATCATGATATCATCATCATGATATCATCATCATCTCATCATAATATTATCATCATGATATCATCATCATGATATCATCATCATGATATCATCATCATGATATCATCATCTCATCACGATATCATCATCATGATATCATCACCATCATCATCATCTCATCATGATATCATCATCATGATATCATCATCATGATATCATCATCATGATATCATCATCATGATATCATCATCATGATCTCATCATGATATCATCATCATCATCATCATCATTTCATCATGATATCATCATCATGATATCATCATCATCATCTCATCATGATATCATCATCATGATATCATCATCATCATCATCGCATCAAGATATCATCATCATGATATCATCATCATCATCATCTCATCATGATATCATCATCATGATATCATTATCATCATCTCATCATGATATCATCATCATGATATCATCATCATGATATCATCATCATCATCATCTCATCATATCATCATCATCATCTCATCATGATATAATCATCATGATATCATCATCATTATCTCATCATGATATCATCATCATGATATCATCATCATGATATCATCATGATATCATCATCATGATATCATTATCATCATCTCATCATGATATCATCATCATGATATCATCATCATGATATCATCATCATCATCATCATCTCATCATATCATCATCATCATCTCATCATGATATAATCATCATGATATCATCATCATCATGATATCATCCTCATCATCATCTCATCATATCATCATCATGATCTCATCATG
The DNA here is from genome assembly GCA_036172795.1 of Pelodytes ibericus. Lineage (NCBI taxonomy): Eukaryota > Metazoa > Chordata > Amphibia > Anura > Pelodytidae > Pelodytes > Pelodytes ibericus. The sequence goes on along the minus strand of CM069861.1, from coordinate 76,987,644 downwards.
ATATCGTCATCATGATATCATCATCATCATCTCATCATGATATCATCATCATCATCTCATCATGATATCATCATCATCATATCATCATCATGATATCATCATCATCATCATCATCTCATCATCATGATATCATCATCATGATATCATTATCATCATCGCATCATGATATCATCATCTCATCATGATATCATCAAAATCTCATCTTGATAGCATCATCATCATCATCATCTTATCATGATATCATCATCATCTCATCATAATATCATCATCATGATATCATCATCATTATCTCATCACGATATCATTATCATGATATCATCATCATGATATCATCATCATCTCATCATAATATTATCATCATGATATCATCATCATGATATCATCATCATGATATCATCATCTCATCACGATATCATTATCATGATATCATCATCATGATATCATCATCATCTCATCATAATATTATCATCATGATATCATCATCATGATATCATCATCATGATATCATCATCATCATCATCATCTCATCATGATATCATCATCATCATCATCCTCTCATCATGATATCATCATCATCATCATCATCATCATCATCTCATCTTGGTATCATCATCATCATCATCATCATCATCATCTCATCATGATATTTTCATCATGATATCATCATCTCATCATGATATCATCATCATTATATCATCATCATCATCATCATCTCATCATGATATCATCATCATCATGATCTCATCATGCTATCATTATCATCATCTCATCGTGATATCATCATCATGATATCATCATCATTATCATCATCTCATCATGATATCATCATCATGATTTCATCATCATCATCATCATCTCATCATGATATCATCATCATGATCTCATCATGCTATCATTATCATCATCATGATTTCATCATCATCATCATCATCTCATCATGATATCATCATCATGATATCATCATCATCATCATCTCATCATGATATCATCATCATCAGCTCATCATGATATCATCAAAATCTCATCTTGATAGCATCATCATCATCATCTTATCATGATATCATCATCATCTCATCATAATATCATCATCATGATATCATCATCATTATTATCATAATCTCATCATCGTCATCATGAATCATCATCATCATCTCATCATGATATCATCATCATCATCATCTCATCATGATATCATCATTATCATCATCATCATCATCTTCATCATCTCATCATGATATCATCATCATCATCATCATCTCATAATCATATAATCATCATCTCATCATGATATCATCATCATGATATCATCATCTCATCATGATATCATCATCATCATCTCATCATTATATCATCATCATGATATCATCATCATCTCATCATGATATCATCATCATCTCATCATGATATCATCATCATGATATTATCATCATCATCATCATCATCATCATCTCATCATGATATCATCATCATGATATCATCATCATCATCATCATCATCATCATCTAATCATGATATCATCATCATGATATCATCATCATCATCTCATCAAGATATCATCATCATGATATAATCATCATCATCTCATCATGATATCATCATCATCATCATTTCATCATGATATCATCATCATGATATAATCATCATCATCATCATGATATCATCATTTCATCATGATATCATCATCATCATCATCATCATCATCATCATCATGAAATCATCATCATGATATCATCATCATCATCATCTCATCATGATATCATCATCATGATATCATCATCATCATCATCATCATCTCATCATGATATCATCATCATGATATCATCATCATCATCATCATCATGATATCATCATCATGATATCATCATCATCATCATCGCATCAAGATATCATCATCATGATATCATCATCATCATCTCATCATGATATCATCATCATGATATCATTATCATCATCTCATCATTATATCATCATCTCATCATGATATCATCATCATGATATCATCATCATGATCTCATCATGATATCGTCATCATGATCTCATCATGATATCGTCATCATGATCTCATCATGATATCGTCATCATGATATCATCATCATGATATCATCATCATCATCATCTCATCATCATCATCATCTCATCATGATATCATCATCATGATATCATTATCGTCATCTCATCATGATATCATCATCTCATCATGATATCATCATCATGATATCATCATCATGATATCATCATCATCATCTCATCATATCATCATCATGATCTCATCATGATATCGTCATCATGATATCATCATCATCATCTCATCATGATATCATCATCATCATCATCTCATCATGATATCATCATCATCATATCATCATCATCATATCATCATCATCTCATTATGATATCATCATCATCATATCATCATCATCATCACCATCATCATCATCATCATATCATCATCATGATATCATCATCATGATATCATCATCATCATCATCATCTCATCACGATATCATTATCATGATATAATCATCATCTCATCATGATATTATCATCATGATTTCATCATCATCATCTCATCATGATATCATCATCATGATATCATCATCATCAGCTCATCATGATATCATCAAAATCTCATCTTGATAGCATCATCATCATCATCTCATCATGATATCATCATCATGATATCATCATCATCATCATCTCATCATGATATCATCATCATCAGCTCATCATGATATCGTCATCATGATCTCATCATGATATCGTCATCATGATCTCATCATGATATCGTCATCATGATATCATCATCATGATATCATCATCATCATCTCATCATCATCATCATCTCATCATGATATCATCATCATGATATCATTATCGTCATCTCATCATGATATCGTCATCTCATCATGATATCATCATCATCATCTCATCATCATCATGATCTCATCATATCATCATCATGATATCATCATCATCATCTCATCATGATATCATCATCATCATCATCTCATCATGATATCATCATCATCATATCATCATCATCATATCATCATCATCTCATTATGATATCATCATCATCATATCATCATCATCATCATCATCACCATCATCATCATATCATCATCATGATATCATCATATCATCATGATATCATCATCATGATATCATCATCATGATATCATCATCATCATCTCATCACGATATCATTATCATGATATAATCATCATCTCATCATGATATTATCATCATGATTTCATCATCATCATCTCATCATGATATCATCATCATGATATCCTCATCATCATCTCATCATGATATCATCAAAATCTCATCTTGATAGCATCATCATCATCATCTCATCATGATATCATCATCATGATATCATCATCATCATCATCTCATCATGATATCATCATCATCAGCT
>CM069861.1:76821720-76979220 GCA_036172795.1 Pelodytes ibericus | reverse complement strand
TCATCATCATCTCATCATGATATCATCATCATCATCTCATCGTGAAAGCATCATCATCATCATCATCTCATCATGATATCATCATCATCATCATCATCATCTCATCATGATATCATCATCATCATCATCATCATCATCTCATCATGATATCATCATCATCATATCATCATGATATCATCATCATCATCATGATATCATCATCATCATCATCATCATCATCATCTCATCATGATATCATCATCATCATCATCTCATCATGATATCATCATCATCATCATCTCATCGTGATAGCATCATCATCATCTCATCGTGATAGCATCATCATCATCTCATCGTGATATCATCATCATGATATCATCATCATTATCATCATCTCATCATGATATCATCATCATGATATCATCATCATCATCTCATCATGATATCATCATCATGATATCATCATCATGATATCATCATCATCATCATCTCATCATGATATCATCATCATCAGCTCATCATGATATCATCAAAATCTCATCATGATAGCATCATCATCTTATCATGATATCATCATCATCTCATCATAATATCATCATCATGATATCATCATCATTATTATCATCATCTCATCATCATCATCATCATCTCATCATGATATCATCATCATCATCATCATCATCATCTCATCATGATATCATCATCATCATCATCATCATCATCATCATCATCTCATCATGATATCATCATCATCATCATCATCATCATCATCATCATCTCATCATGATATCATCATCATCATCATCTCATCATGATATCATCATCATCATCATCTCATCATGATATCATCATCATCATCTCATCGTGATAGCATCATCATCATCTCATCGTGATAGCATCATCATCATCTCATCGTGATATCATCATCATGATATCATCAGCATTATCATAATCTCATCATGATATCATCATCATGATATCATCATCATCATCATCTCATCATGATATCATCATCATGATATCATCATCATCATCATCATCATCATCTCATCATGATATCATCATCATCAGCTCATCATGATATCATCAAAATCTCATCATGATAGCATCATCATCATCATCATCTTATCATGATATCATCATCATCTCATCATAATATCATCATCATGATATCATCATCATTATTATCATCATCTCATCATCATTATCATCATCTCATCATGATATCATAATCATCATCATCATCATCTCATCATGATATCATCATCATCATCATCATCATCATCATCATCTCATCATGATATCATCATCATCATCATCATATCATCATCATCTCATCATGATATCATCATTATGATATCATCATCATCATCATCATCATCATCATCATCATCTCATCATGATATCATCATCATCATCATCATCATCTCATCATGATATCATCAAAATCTCATCATGATAGCATCATCATCTTATCATGATATCATCATCATCTCATCATAATATCATCATCATGATATCATCATCATTATTATCATCATCTCATCATCATCATCATCATCATCTCATCATGATATCATCATCATCATCATCATCATCTCATCATGATATCATCATCATCATCATCATCATCATCATCTCATCATGATATCATCATCATCATCATCATCATCTCATCATGATATCATCATCATCATCATCATCATCTCATCATGATATCATCATCATCATCATCTCATCATGATATCATCATCATCATCTCATCGTGATAGCATCATCATCATCTCATCGTGATAGCATCATCATCATCTCATCGTGATATCATCATCATGATATCATCAGCATTATCATAATCTCATCATGATATCATCATCATGATATCATCATCATCATCATCTCATCATGATATCATCATCATGATATCATCATCATCATCATCATCATCTCATCATGATATCATCATCATCAGCTCATCATGATATCATCAAAATCTCATCATGATAGCATCATCATCATCATCATCTTATCATGATATCATCATCATCTCATCATAATATCATCATCATGATATCATCATCATTATTACCATCATCTCATCATCATTATCATCATCTCATCATGATATCATAATCATCATCATCATCATCTCATCATGATATCATCATCATCATCATCATCATCATCATCATCATCATCATCTCATCATGATATCATCATCATCATCATCATATCATCATCATCTCATCATGATATCATCATTATGATATCATCATCATCATCATCATCATCATCATCATCTCATCATGATATCATCATCATCATCATCATATCATCATCATCTCATCATGATATCATCATCATCATCATCATCATCATCATCATCATCATCATCTCAAAATGATATCATCATCATCTCATCATGATATCATCATCATGATATTATCATCATCATCATCTCATCATGATATCATCATCTCATCATGATATCATCATCATTTCATCATGATATCATCATCATCATCATCATCATCATCATCATCTCATCATGATATCATCATCATCTCATTTTGATATCATCATCTCATCATGATATCATCATCATCTCATCATGATATTATCATTATGATATCATCATTATGATATCATCATTATCATCTCATCATGATATCATCATCATCTCATCATGATATCATCATCATCATCATCTCATCATGATATCATCATCATCTCATCATGATATCATCATCATCTCATCATGATATCATCATCATGATATTATCATCATCATCATCTCATCATGATATCATCATCTCATCATTATATCATCATCATCTCATCATGATATCATCATCATCATCATCATCTCATCATGATATCATCATCATCTCATTTTGATATCATCATCATCTCATCATGATATCATCATCATCTCATCATGATATCATCATTATGATATCATCATTATCATCTCATCATGATATCATCATCATCATCATCATCATCATCCTCTCATCATGATATCATCATCATGATATCATCATCATCATCTAATCATGATATCATCATCATCATCATCCTCTCATCATGATATCATCATCATGATATCATCATCATCATCTCATCATGATATCATCATCATCATCATCATCATCCTCTCATCATGATATCATCATCATGATATCATCATCATCATCTCATCATGATATCATCATCATCATCATCATCATCCTCTCATCATGATATCATCATCATCATCTCATCATCATCATCTCATCATGATATCATCATCATCATCCTCTCATCATGATATCATCATCATGATATCATCATCATGATATCATCATCATGATATCATCATGATATCATCATCATCATGATATCATCATCATGATATCATCATCATCATCTCATCATGATATCATCATCATCATCATCATGATATCATCATCATCATCATCATCCTCTCATCATGATATCATCATCATCATCTCATCATCATCATCTCATCATGATATCATCATCATCATCATCCTCTCATCATGATATCATCATCATGATATCATCATCATGATATCATCATCATGATATCATCATCATGATATCATCATGATATCATCATAATCATGATATCATTATCATGATATCATCATCATCATCATCTCATCATGATATCATCATCATCATCATCATCATCATCTCATCATGATATGATCATCGTCATCTCATTATGATATCATCATGATATCATCATCATCATTATAATCATCTCATCATGATATCATCATCATCTCATCATGATATCATCATCATGATATCATTATTATCATCATCTCATCATGATATCATCATCATGATATCATCATCATGATATCATCATCATGATATCATCATCATGATCATCATCTCATAATGATATCATCATGATCATCTCATCATGATATCATCATCATGATATCATCATCATCATTATCATCATCTCATCATGATATCATCATCATCAAAATCTCATCATGATATCATCATCATCTCATCATGATATCATCATCATCTCATCATGATATCATCATCATCATCATCCTCTCATCATGATATCATCATCATGATATCATCATCATGATATCATCATCATGATATCATCATGATATCATCATCATCATGATATCATCATCATGATATCATCATCATCATCATCTCATCATGATATCATCATCATCATCATCATCATCTCATCATGATATGATCATCATCATCTCATCATGATATCACCATGATATCATCATCATCATTATAATCATCTCATCATGATATCATCATCATCTCATCATGATATCATCATCATGATATCATTATTATCATCATCTCATCATGATATCATCATCATGATATCATCATAATGATATCATCATCATGATATCATCATCATGATATCATCATCATGATCATCATCTCATAATGATATCATCATGATCATCTCATCATGATATCATCATCATGATATCATCATCATCATTATCATCATCTCATCATGATATCATCATCATCAAAATCTCATCATGATATCATCATCATCTCATCATGATATTATCATCATGATATCATCACCATCATCATCTCATCATGATATTATCATCATGATATCATCATCTCATCATGATATCATCTTCATGATATCATCATCATCATCATCATCATCATCATCATCATGATATCATCATGATATCATCATCATCATCATCATTATGATATCATCATCATCATTATCATCATCATCTCATCATGATATCATCATCATCATCATCATCATCATCTCATCATGATATCATCATCATCATCATCATCATCTCATCATGATATCATCATCATCTCATCATGATATCATCATCATAATCTCATCGTGATAGCATCATCATCATCATCTCATCATGATATCATCATCATCATCATCTCATCATGATATCATCATCATCATCATCATCATCATCATGATATCATCATCATCATCATCATGATATCATCATCATCATCATCATGATATCATCATCATCATCATCATCATCATCATCATCATCATCTCATCATGATATCATCATCATCATCATCATCGTGATAGCATCATCATCATCTCATTGTGATATCATCATCATGATATCATCATCATCATCATCTTATCATGATATCATCATCATGATATCATCATCATCATCATCTCATCATGATATCATCATCATCAGCTCATCATGATATCAACAAAATCTCATCATGATAGCATCATCATCATCATCTTATCATGATATCATCATCATCTCATCATAATATCATCATCATGATATCATCATCTTGATATCATCATCATCATCATCATCTCATCATGATATCATCATCATCATCATCATCATCATCATCTCATCATGATATCATCATCATCATCATCATCTCATCATGATATCATCATCATCTCATCATAATATCATCATCATGATATCATCATCATGATATCATCATCATCATCATCATCTCATCATGATATCATCATCATCATCATCATCATCATCATCATCTCATCATGATATCATCATCATCATCTCATCATGATATCATCATCATCATCTCATCATGATATCATCATCATCATCTCATCATTATATCATCATCATCATCATCATCTCATCATGATATCATCATCATCATCTCATCGTGATAGCATCATCATCATCTCATCGTGATATCATCATCATGATATCATCATCATGATATCATCATCATGATATCATCATCATGATATCATCATCTCATCATGATATCATCATCATGATATCATCATCATCATCATCTCATCATGATATCATCATCATCATCATCATCTCATCATGATATCATCATCATCATCATCATCATCTCATCATGATATCATCATCATCATCTCATCATGATATCATCATCATCATCTCATCATGATATCATCATCATCATCATCTCATCATGATATCATCATCATCTCATCGTGATAGCATCATCTCATCATCATCTCATCATGATATCATCATCATCATCATCATCATCTCATCATGATATCATCATCATCATCATCTCATCATGATATCATCATCATCATCATCATCATCATCATGATATCATCATCATCATCATCATGATATCATCATCATCATCATCATGATATCATCATCATCATCATCATCATCATCATCATCATCATCATCTCATCATGATATCATCATCATCATCTCATCGTGATAGCATCATCATCATCATCTCATCATGATATCATCATCATCATCATCTCATCATGATATCATCATCATCATCATCATCATCATCATGATATCATCATCATCATCATCATCATGATATCATCATCATCATCATCATGATATCATCATCATCATCATCATCATCATCATCATCATCATCATCATCATCATCATCATCATCTCATCATGATATCATCATCATCATCATCATCGTGATAGTATCATCATCATCTCATTGTGATATCATCATCATGATATCATCATCATCATCATCTTATCATGATATCATCATCATGATATCATCATCATGATATCATCATCATCATCATCTCATCATGATATCATCATCATCAGCTCATCATGATATCAACAAAATCTCATCATGATAGCATCATCATCATCATCTTATCATGATATCATCATCATCTCATCATAATATCATCATCATGATATCATCATCTTGATATCATCATCATCATCATCATCATCATCATCATCTCATCATGATATCATCATCATCATCATCATCATCTCATCATGATATCATCATCATCATCATCATCATCATCATCTCATCATGATATCATCATCATCTCATCATAATATCATCATCATGATATCATCATCATGATATCATCATCATCATCATCATCTCATCATGATATCATCATCATCATCATCATCATCTCATCATGATGTCATCATCATCATCTCATCATGATATCATCATCATCATCTCATCATGATATCATCATCATCATCTCATCATGATATCATCATCATCATCTCATCATTATATCATCATCATCATCATCTCATCATGATATCATCATCATCATCTCATCGTGATAGCATCATCATCATCTCATCGTGATATCATCATCATGATATCATCATCATGATATCATCATCATGATATCATCATCATGATATCATCATCTCATCATGATATCATCATCATGATATCATCATCATCATCATCTCATCATGATATCATCATCATCATCATCTCATCATGATATCATCATCATCATCATCATCATCATCATCATCTCATCATGATATCATCATCATCATCTCATCATGATATCATCATCATCATCATCTCATCATGATATCATCATCATCTCATCGTGATAGCATCATCATCATCATCATCTCATCATGATATCATCATCATCATCATCATCATCTCATCATGATATCATCATCATCATCATCATCATCATCTCATCATGATATCATCATCATCATCATCATCATCATCATCATCATCATCTCATCATGATATCATCATCATCATCATCTCATCATGATATCATCATCATCATCTCATCGTGATAGCATCATCATCATCTCATCGTGATATCATCATCATGATATCATCATCATCATCATCATCATGATATCATCATTATGATATCATCATCATCACCATCATCATCATCATCATATCATCATCATGATATCATCATCAACATCTCATCATTATATCGTCATCATGATATCATCATCATGATATCATCATCATCATCATCATCATCATCTCATCACGATATCATTATCATGATATCATCATCATGATATCATCATCATCTCATCATGATATTATCATCATGATATCATCATCATGATATCATCATCATGATATCATCATCATGATATCATCATCTCATCATGACATCATCATCATGATATCATCATCTCATAATGATATTATCATCATGATATCATCATCATGATATCATCATCATGATATCATCATCATGATATCATCATCTCATCATGATATCATCATCATGATATCATCATCATGATATCATCATCATGATATCATCATCTCATCATGATATCATCATCATGATATCATCATCATCATCATCTCATCATGATATCATCATCATCATCATCTCATCATGATATCATCATCATCATCATCATCATCATCATCATCTCATCATGATATCATCATCATCATCTCATCATGATATCATCATCATCATCATCTCATCATGATATCATCATCATCTCATCGTGATAGCATCATCATCATCATCATCTCATCATGATATCATCATCATCATCATCATCATCTCATCATGATATCATCATCATCATCATCATCATCATCTCATCATGATATCATCATCATCATCATCATCATCATCATCATCATCATCTCATCATGATATCATCATCATCATCATCTCATCATGATATCATCATCATCATCTCATCGTGATAGCATCATCATCATCTCATCGTGATATCATCATCATGATATCATCATCATCATCATCATCATGATATCATCATTATGATATCATCATCATCACCATCATCATCATCATCATATCATCATCATGATATCATCATCAACATCTCATCATTATATCGTCATCATGATATCATCATCATGATATCATCATCATCATCATCATCATCATCTCATCACGATATCATTATCATGATATCATCATCATGATATCATCATCATCTCATCATGATATTATCATCATGATATCATCATCATGATATCATCATCATGATATCATCATCATGATATCATCATCTCATCATGACATCATCATCATGATATCATCATCTCATAATGATATTATCATCATGATATCATCATCATGATATCATCATCATGATATCATCATCATGATATCATCATCTCATCATGATATCATCATCATGATATCATCATCATGATATCATCATCATGATATCATCATCATATCATGATATCATCATCATGATATCATCATCATCATCATCTCATCATGATATCATCATCATGATATCATTATCATCATCTCATCATGATATCATCATCATCATCTCATCATATCATCATCATGATCTCATCATGATATCGTCATCATGATTTCATCATCATCATCTCATCATGATATCATCATCATCATCATCATCTCATCATGATATCATCATCATCATCATCATATCATCATCATGATATCATCATCATCATCATCATCATCATCATCATATCATCATCATCTCATCATAATATCATCATCATGATATCATCATCATCATCTCATCATGATATCATCATCATTATCTCATCATGATATCATCATCATCATCATCTCATCATGATATCATCATCATCATCTCATCATGCTATCATTATCATCATCTCATCGTGATATCATCATCATGATATCATCATCATCATCATCATCATCATCTCATCATGATATCATCATCATTATTATCATCATCATCATTATCATCGTCTCATCATGATATCATCATCATGATATTTACATCATCATCTCATCATGATATCATCATCTCAACATGATATCATCATCATCATCTCATCATGATATCATAATCATGATTTTATCATCATCATCTCATCATATCATCATCATCTCATCATGATATCATCATCATCATCATCATCTCATCATGATATCATCATCATCATCATCATCTCATCATGATATCATAATCATCATCTCATCATGATATCATCATCATCTTCATAATCATCTCATCATGATATCATCATCATCATCTCATCATGATATCATCATCATCATCTAATCATGATATCATCATCATCATCATCCTCTCATCATGATATCATCATCATGATATCATCATCATCATCTCATCATGATATCATCATCATCATCATCATCCTCTCATCATGATATCATCATCATGATATCATCATCATCATCTCATCCTGATATCATCATCATCATCATCATCATCCTCTCATCATGATATCATCATCATCATCTCATCATCATCATCTCATCATGATATCATCATCATCATCATCCTCTCATCATGATATCATCATCATGATATCATCATCATGATATCATCATCATGATATCATCATCATGATATCATCATGATATCATCATCATGATATCATCATCATCATCTCATCATGATATCATCATCATGATATCATCATCATCATCTCATCCTGATATCATCATCATCATCATCATCCTCTCATCATGATATCATCATCATCATCTCATCAGCATCATCTCATCATGATATCATCATCATCATCATCCTCTCATCATGATATCATCATCATGATATCATCATCATGATATCATCATCATGATATCATCATCATGATATCATCATGATATCATCATCATCATGATATCATCATCATGATATCATCATCATCATCATCTCATCATGATATCATCATCATCATCATCATCATCTCATCATGATATGATCATCGTCATCTCATTATGATATCATCATCATCATCTCATCATGATATCACCATGATATCATCATCATCATTATAATCATCTCATCATGATATCATCATCATCTCATCATGATATCATCATCATGATATCATTATTATCATCATCTCATCATGATATCATCATCATGATATCATCATCATGATATCATCATCATGATATCATCATCATGATCATCATCTCATAATGATATCATCATGATCATCTCATCATGATATCATCATCATGATATCATCATCATCATTATCATCATCTCATCATGATATCATCATCATCAAAATCTCATCATGATATCATCATCATCTCATCATGATATTATCATCATGATATCATCACCATCATCATCTCATCATGATATTATCATCATGATATCCTCATCTCATCATGATATCATCATCATGATATCATCATCATCATCATCATCATAATGATATCATCATGATATCATCATCATCATCATCATGATATCATCATCATCATTATCATCATCATCTCATCATGATATCATCATCATCATCATCATCATCTCATCATGATATCATCATCATCATCATCATCATCATCATCATCTCATCATGATATCATCATCATCTCATCATGATATCATCATCATCATCTCATCGTGATAGCATCATCATCATCATCTCATCATGATATCATCATCATCATCATCATCTCATCATGATATCATCATCATCATCATGATAGCATCATCATCATCATCATCATCTCATCATGATATCATCATCATCATCATCTCATCATGATATCATCATCATCATCATCTCATCGTGATAGCATCATCATCATCTCATCGTGATATCATCATCATGATATCATCATCATTATCATCATCTCATCATGATATCATCATCATGATATCATCATCATCATCTCATCATGATATCATCATCATGATATCATCATCATCATCATCATCTCATCATGATATCATCATCATCAGCTCATCATGATATCATCAGAATCTCATCATGATAGCATCATCATCTTATCATGATATCATCATCATCTCATCATAATATCATCATCATGATATCATCATCATTATTATCATCATCTCATCATCATCATCATCATCTCATCATGATATCATCATCATCATCATCATCATCTCATCATGATATCATCATCATCATCATCATCATCATCATCATCATCATCATCATCATCATCATCATCATCATCTCATCATGATATCATCATCATCATCATCATCATCATCATCTCATCATGATATCATCATCATCATCATCATCTCATCATGATATTATCATCATCATCATCTCATCATGATATCATCATCATCATCTCATCGTGATAGCATCATCATCATCTCATCGTGATAGCATCATCATCATCTCATCGTGATATCATCATCATGATATCATCAGCATTATCATAATCTCATCATGATATCATCATCATGATATCATCATCATCATCATCTCATCATGATATCATCATCATGATATCATCATCATCATCATCATCATCTCATCATGATATCATCATCATCAGCTCATCATGATATCATCAAAATCTCATCATGATAGCATCATCATCATCATCATCTTATCATGATATCATCATCATCTCATCATAATATCATCATCATGATATCATCATCATCATCATCATCTCATCATGATATCATCATCATCAGCTCATCATGATATCATCAAAATCTCATCATGATAGCATCATCATCATCATCATCTTATCATGATATCATCATCATCTCATCATAATATCATCATCATGATATCATCATCATTATTATCATCATCTCATCATCATTATCATCATCTCATCATGATATCATAATCATCATCATCATCATCTCATCATGATATCATCATCATCATCATCATCATCATCATCATCTCATCATGATATCATAATCATCATCATCATCATCTCATCATGATATCATCATCATCATCATCATCATCATCATCATCATCTCATCATGATATCATCATCATCATCATCATCATATCATCATCATCTCATCATGATATCATCATTATGATATCATCATCATCATCATCATCATCATCATCATCATCATCATCATCATCTCATCATGATATCATCATCATCATCATCATCATCTCATCATGATATCATCAAAATCTCATCATGATAGCATCATCATCTTATCATGATATCATCATCATCTCATCATAATATCATCATCATGATATCATCATCATTATTATCATCATCTCATCATCATCATCATCATCTCATCATGATATCATCATCATCATCATCATCATCTCATCATGATATCATCATCATCATCATCATCATCATCATCATCATCATCATCATCATCATCTCATCATGATATCATCATCATCATCATCATCATCATCATCATCATCATCTCATCATGATATCATCATCATCATCATCATCATATCATCATCATCTCATCATGATATCATCATTATGATATCATCATCATCATCATCATCATCATCATCATCATCATCATCATCATCATCATCATCATCTCATCATGATATCATCATCATCATCATCATCATCTCATCATGATATCATCAAAATCTCATCATGATAGCATCATCATCTTATCATGATATCATCATCATCTCATCATAATATCATCATCATGATATCATCATCATTATTATCATCATCTCATCATCATCATCATCATCTCATCATGATATCATCATCATCATCATCATCATCTCATCATGATATCATCATCATCATCATCATCATCATCATCATCATCATCATCATCATCATCATCTCATCATGATATCATCATCATCATCATCATCATCATCATCTCATCATGATATCATCATCATCATCATCATCTCATCATGATATCATCATCATCATCATCATCATCATCATCATCATCATCATCATCTCATCATGATATCATCATCATCATCATCATCATCATCTCATCATGATATCATCATCATCATCATCATCTCATCATGATATCATCATCATCATCATCTCATCATGATATCATCATCATCATCTCATCGTGATAGCATCATCATCATCTCATCGTGATAGCATCATCATCATCTCATCGTGATATCATCATCATGATATCATCATCATTATCATAATCTCATCATGATATCATCATCATGATATCATCATCATCATCATCTCATCATGATATCATCATCATGATATCATCATCATGATATCATCATCATCATCATCATCTCATCATGATATCATCATCATCAGCTCATCATGATATCATCAAAATCTCATCATGATAGCATCATCATCATCATCATCTTATCATGATATCATCATCATCTCATCATAATATCATCATCATGATATCATCATCATTATTATCATCATCTCATCATCATTATCATCATCTCATCATGATATCATAATCATCATCATCATCATCTCATCATGATATCATCATCATCATCATCATCATCATCATCTCATCATGATATCATAATCATCATCATCATCATCTCATCATGATATCATCATCATCATCATCATCATCATCATCATCTCATCATGATATCATCATCATCATCATCATCATATCATCATCATCTCATCATGATATCATCATTATGATATCATCATCATCATCATCATCATCATCATCATCATCATCATCATCATCTCATCATGATATCATCATCATCATCATCATCATCTCATCATGATATCATCAAAATCTCATCATGATAGCATCATCATCTTATCATGATATCATCATCATCTCATCATAATATCATCATCATGATATCATCATCATTATTATCATCATCTCATCATCATCATCATCATCTCATCATGATATCATCATCATCATCATCATCATCTCATCATGATATCATCATCATCATCATCATCATCATCATCATCATCATCATCATCATCTCATCATGATATCATCATCATCATCATCATCATCATCATCATCTCATCATGATATCATCATCATCATCATCATCATATCATCATCATCTCATCATGATATCATCATTATGATATCATCATCATCATCATCATCATCATCATCATCATCATCATCATCATCTCATCATGATATCATCATCATCATCATCATCATCTCATCATGATATCATCAAAATCTCATCATGATAGCATCATCATCTTATCATGATATCATCATCATCTCATCATAATATCATCATCATGATATCATCATCATTATTATCATCATCTCATCATCATCATCATCATCTCATCATGATATCATCATCATCATCATCATCATCATCATCATCATCTCATCATGATATCATCATCATCATCATCATCATCATCATCATCATCATCATCATCTCATCATGATATCATCATCATCATCATCATCTCATCATGATATCATCATCATCATCATCATCTCATCATGATATCATCATCATCATCATCATCATCATCATCATCATCATCTCATCATGATATCATCATCATCATCATCATCATCATCATCTCATCATGATATCATCATCATCATCATCATCTCATCATGATATCATCATCATCATCATCATCTCATCATGATATCATCATCATCATCTCATCGTGATAGCATCATCATCATCTCATCGTGATAGCATCATCATCATCTCATCGTGATATCATCATCATGATATCATCATCATTATCATAATCTCATCATGATATCATCATCATGATATCATCATCATCATCATCTCATCATGATATCATCATCATGATATCATCATCATGATATCATCATCATCATCATCATCTCATCATGATATCATCATCATCAGCTCATCATGATATCATCAAAATCTCATCATGATAGCATCATCATCATCATCATCTTATCATGATATCATCATCATCTCATCATAATATCATCATCATGATATCATCATCATTATTATCATCATCTCATCATCATTATCATCATCTCATCATGATATCATAATCATCATCATCATCATCTCATCATGATATCATCATCATCATCATCATCATCATCATCATCTCATCATGATATCATCATCATCATCATCTCATCATGATATCATCATCATCATCATCATCATCATCATCATCATCATCTCATCATGATATCATCATCATCATCATCATCATATCATCATCATCTCATCATGATATCATCATTATGATATCATCATCATCATCATCATCATCATCATCATCATCATCATCATCTCATCATGATATCATCATCATCATCATCATCATCTCATCATGATATCATCAAAATCTCATCATGATAGCATCATCATCTTATCATGATATCATCATCATCTCATCATAATATCATCATCATGATATCATCATCATTATTATCATCATCTCATCATCATCATCATCATCTCATCATGATATCATCATCATCATCATCATCATCTCATCATGATATCATCATCATCATCATCATCATCATCATCATCATCATCATCATCATCTCATCATGATATCATCATCATCATCATCATCATCATCATCATCATCATCTCATCATGATATCATCATCATCATCATCATCATATCATCATCATCTCATCATGATATCATCATTATGATATCATCATCATCATCATCATCATCATCATCATCATCATCATCATCATCTCATCATGATATCATCATCATCATCATCATCATCTCATCATGATATCATCAAAATCTCATCATGATAGCATCATCATCTTATCATGATATCATCATCATCTCATCATAATATCATCATCATGATATCATCATCATTATTATCATCATCTCATCATCATCATCATCATCTCATCATGATATCATCATCATCATCATCATCATCTCATCATGATATCATCATCATCATCATCATCATCATCATCATCATCATCATCATCTCATCATGATATCATCATCATCATCATCATCATCATCTCATCATGATATCATCATCATCATCATCATCTCATCATGATATCATCATCATCATCATCATCATCATCATCATCATCATCATCTCATCATGATATCATCATCATCATCATCATCATCATCATCATCATCTCATCATGATATCATCATCATCATCATCATCTCATCATGATATCATCATCATCATCATCTCATCATGATATCATCATCATCATCTCATCGTGATAGCATCATCATCATCTCATCGTGATAGCATCATCATCATCTCATCGTGATATCATCATCATGATATCATCATCATTATCATAATCTCATCATGATATCATCATCATGATATCATCATCATCTCATCATGACATCATCATCATGATATCATCATCATGATATCATCATCATCATCATCATCTCATCATGATATCATCATCATCAGCTCATCATGATATCATCAAAATCTCAT
This sequence comes from Pelodytes ibericus, assembly GCA_036172795.1. Lineage (NCBI taxonomy): Eukaryota > Metazoa > Chordata > Amphibia > Anura > Pelodytidae > Pelodytes > Pelodytes ibericus. The sequence continues at coordinate 76,962,259 of CM069861.1, read as the reverse complement.
CATGATAGCATCATCATCATCATCATCTTATCATGATATCATCATCATCTCATCATAATATCATCATCATGATATCATCATCATTATTATCATCATCTCATCATCATTATCATCATCTCATCATGATATCATAATCATCATCATCATCATCTCATCATGATATCATCATCATCATCATCATCATCATCTCATCATGATATCATAATCATCATCATCATCATCTCATCATGATATCATCATCATCATCATCATCATCATCATCTCATCATGATATCATCATCATCATCATCATATCATCATCATCTCATCATGATATCATCATTATGATATCATCATCATCATCATCATCATCATCATCATCATCATCATCATCATCTCATCATGATATCATCATCATCATCATCATCATCTCATCATGATATCATCAAAATCTCATCATGATAGCATCATCATCTTATCATGATATCATCATCATCTCATCATAATATCATCATCATGATATCATCATCATTATTATCATCATCTCATCATCATCATCATCATCTCATCATGATATCATCATCATCATCATCATCATCATCTCATCATGATATCATCATCATCATCATCATCATCATCATCATCATCATCATCATCATCTCATCATGATATCATCATCATCATCATCATCATCATCATCATCTCATCATGATATCATCATCATCATCATCATCATATCATCATCATCTCATCATGATATCATCATTATGATATCATCATCATCATCATCATCATCATCATCATCATCATCATCTCATCATGATATCATCATCATCATCATCATCATCTCATCATGATATCATCAAAATCTCATCATGATAGCATCATCATCTTATCATGATATCATCATCATCTCATCATAATATCATCATCATGATATCATCATCATTATTATCATCATCTCATCATCATCATCATCATCTCATCATGATATCATCATCATCATCATCATCATCTCATCATGATATCATCATCATCATCATCATCATCATCATCATCATCATCATCTCATCATGATATCATCATCATCATCATCATCATCATCTCATCATGATATCATCATCATCATCATCATCTCATCATGATATCATCATCATCATCATCATCATCATCATCATCATCATCATCTCATCATGATATCATCATCATCATCATCATCATCATCATCTCATCATGATATCATCATCATCATCATCATCTCATCATGATATCATCATCATCATCATCTCATCATGATATCATCATCATCATCTCATCGTGATAGCATCATCATCATCTCATCGTGATAGCATCATCATCATCTCATCGTGATATCATCATCATGATATCATCATCATTATCATAATCTCATCATGATATCATCATCATGATATCATCATCATCATCATCTCATCATGATATCATCATCATGATATCATCATCATGATATCATCATCATCATCATCATCTCATCATGATATCATCATCATCAGCTCATCATGATATCATCAAAATCTCATCATGATAGCATCATCATCATCATCATCTTATCATGATATCATCATCATCTCATCATAATATCATCATCATGATATCATCATCATTATTATCATCATCTCATCATCATTATCATCATCTCATCATGATATCATAATCATCATCATCATCATCTCATCATGATATCATCATCATCATCATCATCATCATCATCATCTCATCATGATATCATAATCATCATCATCATCATCTCATCATGATATCATCATCATCATCATCATCATCATCATCATCTCATCATGATATCATCATCATCATCATCATCATATCATCATCATCTCATCATGATATCATCATTATGATATCATCATCATCATCATCATCATCATCATCATCATCATCATCATCATCATCTCATCATGATATCATCATCATCATCATCATCATCATCATCTCATCATGATATCATCAAAATCTCATCATGATAGCATCATCATCTTATCATGATATCATCATCATCTCATCATAATATCATCATCATGATATCATCATCATTATTATCATCATCTCATCATCATCATCATCATCTCATCATGATATCATCATCATCATCATCATCATCTCATCATGATATCATCATCATCATCATCATCATCATCATCATCATCATCATCATCATCATCTCATCATGATATCATCATCATCATCATCATCATCATCATCATCATCATCTCATCATGATATCATCATCATCATCATCATCATATCATCATCATCTCATCATGATATCATCATTATGATATCATCATCATCATCATCATCATCATCATCATCATCATCATCATCTCATCATGATATCATCATCATCATCATCATCATCTCATCATGATATCATCAAAATCTCATCATGATAGCATCATCATCTTATCATGATATCATCATCATCTCATCATAATATCATCATCATGATATCATCATCATTATTATCATCATCTCATCATCATCATCATCATCTCATCATGATATCATCATCATCATCATCATCATCTCATCATGATATCATCATCATCATCATCATCATCATCATCATCATCATCATCATCATCTCATCATGATATCATCATCATCATCATCATCATCATCTCATCATGATATCATCATCATCATCATCATCTCATCATGATATCATCATCATCATCATCATCATCATCATCATCATCTCATCATGATATCATCATCATCATCATCATCATCATCATCTCATCATGATATCATCATCATCATCATCATCTCATCATGATATCATCATCATCATCATCTCATCATGATATCATCATCATCATCTCATCGTGATAGCATCATCATCATCTCATCGTGATAGCATCATCATCATCTCATCGTGATATCATCATCATGATATCATCATCATTATCATAATCTCATCATGATATCATCATCATGATATCATCATCATCATCATCTCATCATGATATCATCATCATGATATCATCATCATGATATCATCATCATCATCATCATCTCATCATGATATCATCATCATCAGCTCATCATGATATCATCAAAATCTCATCATGATAGCATCATCATCATCATCATCTTATCATGATATCATCATCATCTCATCATAATATCATCATCATGATATCATCATCATTATTATCATCATCTCATCATCATTATCATCATCTCATCATGATATCATAATCATCATCATCATCATCTCATCATGATATCATCATCATCATCATCATCATCATCATCATCATCTCATCATGATATCATAATCATCATCATCATCATCTCATCATGATATCATCATCATCATCATCATCATCATCATCATCATCATCTCATCATGATATCATCATCATCATCATCATCATATCATCATCATCTCATCATGATATCATCATTATGATATCATCATCATCATCATCATCATCATCATCATCATCATCATCTCATCATGATATCATCATCATCATCATCATCATCTCATCATGATATCATCAAAATCTCATCATGATAGCATCATCATCTTATCATGATATCATCATCATCTCATCATAATATCATCATCATGATATCATCATTATTATCATCATCTCATCATCATCATCATCATCTCATCATGATATCATCATCATCATCATCATCATCTCATCATGATATCATCATCATCATCATCATCATCATCATCATCATCATCATCTCATCATGATATCATCATCATCATCATCATCATCATCATCATCTCATCATGATATCATCATCATCATCATCATCATATCATCATCATCTCATCATGATATCATCATTATGATATCATCATCATCATCATCATCATCATCATCATCATCATCATCATCATCTCATCATGATATCATCATCATCATCATCATCATCTCATCATGATATCATCAAAATCTCATCATGATAGCATCATCATCTTATCATGATATCATCATCATCTCATCATAATATCATCATCATGATATCATCATCATTATTATCATCATCTCATCATCATCATCATCATCTCATCATGATATCATCATCATCATCATCATCATCTCATCATGATATCATCATCATCATCATCATCATCATCATCATCATCATCATCATCTCATCATGATATCATCATCATCATCATCATCATCATCTCATCATGATATCATCATCATCATCATCATCTCATCATGATATCATCATCATCATCATCATCATCATCATCATCATCATCATCATCTCATCATGATATCATCATCATCATCATCATCATCATCATCTCATCATGATATCATCATCATCATCATCATCTCATCATGATATCATCATCATCATCATCTCATCATGATATCATCATCATCATCTCATCGTGATAGCATCATCATCATCTCATCGTGATAGCATCATCATCATCTCATCGTGATATCATCATCATGATATCATCATCATTATCATAATCTCATCATGATATCATCATCATGATATCATCATCATCATCATCTCATCATGATATCATCATCATGATATCATCATCATGATATCATCATCATCATCATCATCTCATCATGATATCATCATCATCAGCTCATCATGATATCATCAAAATCTCATCATGATAGCATCATCATCATCATCATCTTATCATGATATCATCATCATCTCATCATAATATCATCATCATGATATCATCATCATTATTATCATCATCTCATCATCATTATCATCATCTCATCATGATATCATAATCATCATCATCATCATCTCATCATGATATCATCATCATCATCATCATCATCATCATCATCTCATCATGATATCATAATCATCATCATCATCATCTCATCATGATATCATCATCATCATCATCATCATCATCATCATCATCATCTCATCATGATATCATCATCATCATCATCATCATATCATCATCATCTCATCATGATATCATCATTATGATATCATCATCATCATCATCATCATCATCATCATCATCATCATCATCTCATCATGATATCATCATCATCATCATCATCATCTCATCATGATATCATCAAAATCTCATCATGATAGCATCATCATCTTATCATGATATCATCATCATCTCATCATAATATCATCATCATGATATCATCATCATTATTATCATCATCTCATCATCATCATCATCATCTCATCATGATATCATCATCATCATCATCATCATCTCATCATGATATCATCATCATCATCATCATCATCATCATCATCATCATCATCATCATCATCATCTCATCATGATATCATCATCATCATCATCATCATCATCATCATCATCATCTCATCATGATATCATCATCATCATCATCATCATATCATCATCATCTCATCATGATATCATCATTATGATATCATCATCATCATCATCATCATCATCATCATCATCATCATCATCATCATCTCATCATGATATCATCATCATCATCATCATCATCTCATCATGATATCATCAAAATCTCATCATGATAGCATCATCATCTTATCATGATATCATCATCATCTCATCATAATATCATCATCATGATATCATCATCATTATTATCATCATCTCATCATCATCATCATCATCTCATCATGATATCATCATCATCATCATCATCATCTCATCATGATATCATCATCATCATCATCATCATCATCATCATCATCATCATCATCATCATCTCATCATGATATCATCATCATCATCATCATCATCATCATCTCATCATGATATCATCATCATCATCATCATCTCATCATGATATCATCATCATCATCATCATCATCATCATCATCATCATCATCTCATCATGATATCATCATCATCATCATCATCATCATCATCATCTCATCATGATATCATCATCATCATCATCATCTCATCATGATATCATCATCATCATCATCTCATCATGATATCATCATCATCATCTCATCGTGATAGCATCATCATCATCTCATCGTGATAGCATCATCATCATCTCATCGTGATATCATCATCATGATATCATCATCATTATCATAATCTCATCATGATATCATCATCATGATATCATCATCATCATCATCTCATCATGATATCATCATCATGATATCATCATCATGATATCATCATCATCATCATCATCTCATCATGATATCATCATCATCAGCTCATCATGATATCATCAAAATCTCATCATGATAGCATCATCATCATCATCATCTTATCATGATATCATCATCATCTCATCATAATATCATCATCATGATATCATCATCATTATTATCATCATCTCATCATCATCATCATCATCTCATCATGATATCATCATCATCATCATCATCATCTCATCATGATATCATCATCATCATCATCATCATCATCATCATCATCATCATCATCATCTCATCATGATATCATCATCATCATCATCATCATCATCTCATCATGATATCATCATCATCATCATCATCTCATCATGATATCATCATCATCATCATCATCATCATCATCATCATCATCATCTCATCATGATATCATCATCATCATCATCATCATCATCATCTCATCATGATATCATCATCATCATCATCATCTCATCATGATATCATCATCATCATCATCTCATCATGATATCATCATCATCATCTCATCGTGATAGCATCATCATCATCTCATCGTGATAGCATCATCATCATCTCATCGTGATATCATCATCATGATATCATCATCATTATCATAATCTCATCATGATATCATCATCATGATATCATCATCATCATCATCTCATCATGATATCATCATCATGATATCATCATCATGATATCATCATCATCATCATCATCTCATCATGATATCATCATCATCAGCTCATCATGATATCATCAAAATCTCATCATGATAGCATCATCATCATCATCATCTTATCATGATATCATCATCATCTCATCATAATATCATCATCATGATATCATCATCATTATTATCATCATCTCATCATCATTATCATCATCTCATCATGATATCATAATCATCATCATCATCATCTCATCATGATATCATCATCATCATCATCATCATCATCATCATCTCATCATGATATCATAATCATCATCATCATCATCTCATCATGATATCATCATCATCATCATCATCATCATCATCATCATCTCATCATGATATCATCATCATCATCATCATCATATCATCATCATCTCATCATGATATCATCATTATGATATCATCATCATCATCATCATCATCATCATCATCATCATCATCATCTCATCATGATATCATCATCATCATCATCATCATCTCATCATGATATCATCAAAATCTCATCATGATAGCATCATCATCTTATCATGATATCATCATCATCTCATCATAATATCATCATCATGATATCATCATCATTATTATCATCATCTCATCATCATCATCATCATCTCATCATGATATCATCATCATCATCATCATCATCTCATCATGATATCATCATCATCATCATCATCATCATCATCATCATCATCATCATCATCTCATCATGATATCATCATCATCATCATCATCATCATCATCATCATCTCATCATGATATCATCATCATCATCATCATCATATCATCATCATCTCATCATGATATCATCATTATGATATCATCATCATCATCATCATCATCATCATCATCATCATCTCATCATGATATCATCATCATCATCATCATCATCTCATCATGATATCATCAAAATCTCATCATGATAGCATCATCATCTTATCATGATATCATCATCATCTCATCATAATATCATCATCATGATATCATCATCATTATTATCATCATCTCATCATCATCATCATCATCTCATCATGATATCATCATCATCATCATCATCATCTCATCATGATATCATCATCATCATCATCATCATCATCATCATCATCATCATCATCATCTCATCATGATATCATCATCATCATCATCATCATCATCTCATCATGATATCATCATCATCATCATCATCTCATCATGATATCATCATCATCATCATCATCATCATCATCATCATCTCATCATGATATCATCATCATCATCATCATCATCATCATCTCATCATGATATCATCATCATCATCATCATCTCATCATGATATCATCATCATCATCATCTCATCATGATATCATCATCATCATCTCATCGTGATAGCATCATCATCATCTCATCGTGATAGCATCATCATCATCTCATCGTGATATCATCATCATGATATCATCATCATTATCATAATCTCATCATGATATCATCATCATGATATCATCATCATCATCATCTCATCATGATATCATCATCATGATATCATCATCATGATATCATCATCATCATCATCATCTCATCATGATATCATCATCATCAGCTCATCATGATATCATCAAAATCTCATCATGATAGCATCATCATCATCATCATCTTATCATGATATCATCATCATCTCATCATAATATCATCATCATGATATCATCATCATTATTATCATCATCTCATCATCATTATCATCATCTCATCATGATATCATAATCATCATCATCATCATCTCATCATGATATCATCATCATCATCATCATCATCATCATCATCATCTCATCATGATATCATAATCATCATCATCATCATCTCATCATGATATCATCATCATCATCATCATCATCATCATCATCATCTCATCATGATATCATCATCATCATCATCATCATATCATCATCATCTCATCATGATATCATCATTATGATATCATCATCATCATCATCATCATCATCATCATCATCATCATCTCATCATGATATCATCATCATCATCATCATCATCTCATCATGATATCATCAAAATCTCATCATGATAGCATCATCATCTTATCATGATATCATCATCATCTCATCATAATATCATCATCATGATATCATCATCATTATTATCATCATCTCATCATCATCATCATCATCTCATCATGATATCATCATCATCATCATCATCATCATCTCATCATGATATCATCATCATCATCATCATCATCATCATCATCATCATCATCATCATCATCATCATCTCATCATGATATCATCATCATCATCATCATCATCATCATCATCATCATCTCATCATGATATCATCATCATCATCATCATCATATCATCATCATCTCATCATGATATCATCATTATGATATCATCATCATCATCATCATCATCATCATCATCATCATCATCTCATCATGATATCATCATCATCATCATCATCATCTCATCATGATATCATCAAAATCTCATCATGATAGCATCATCATCTTATCATGATATCATCATCATCTCATCATAATATCATCATCATGATATCATCATCATTATTATCATCATCTCATCATCATCATCATCATCTCATCATGATATCATCATCATCATCATCATCATCTCATCATGATATCATCATCATCATCATCATCATCATCATCATCATCATCATCATCATCATCATCTCATCATGATATCATCATCATCATCATCATCATCTCATCATGATATCATCATCATCATCATCATCTCATCATGATATCATCATCATCATCATCATCATCATCATCATCATCATCATCTCATCATGATATCATCATCATCATCATCATCATCATCATCTCATCATGATATCATCATCATCATCATCATCTCATCATGATATCATCATCATCATCATCTCATCATGATATCATCATCATCATCTCATCGTGATAGCATCATCATCATCTCATCGTGATAGCATCATCATCATCTCATCGTGATATCATCATCATGATATCATCATCATTATCATAATCTCATCATGATATCATCATCATGATATCATCATCATCATCATCTCATCATGATATCATCATCATGATATCATCATCATGATATCATCATCATCATCATCATCTCATCATGATATCATCATCATCAGCTCATCATGATATCATCAAAATCTCATCATGATAGCATCATCATCATCATCATCTTATCATGATATCATCATCATCTCATCATAATATCATCATCATGATATCATCATCATTATTATCATCATCTCATCATCATTATCATCATCTCATCATGATATCATAATCATCATCATCATCATCTCATCATGATATCATCATCATCATCATCATCATCATCATCATCTCATCATGATATCATAATCATCATCATCATCATCTCATCATGATATCATCATCATCATCATCATCATCATCATCATCATCTCATCATGATATCATCATCATCATCATCATCATATCATCATCATCTCATCATGATATCATCATTATGATATCATCATCATCATCATCATCATCATCATCATCATCATCTCATCATGATATCATCATCATCATCATCATCATCTCATCATGATATCATCAAAATCTCATCATGATAGCATCATCATCTTATCATGATATCATCATCATCTCATCATAATATCATCATCATGATATCATCATCATTATTATCATCATCTCATCATCATCATCATCATCTCATCATGATATCATCATCATCATCATCATCATCTCATCATGATATCATCATCATCATCATCATCATCATAATCATCATCATCATCATCATCATCTCATCATGATATCATCATCATCATCATCATCATCATCTCATCATGATATCATCATCATCATCATCATCTCATCATGATATCATCATCATCATCATCATCATCATCATCATCATCATCATCATCATCATCTCATCATGATATCATCATCATCATCATCATCATCATCATCTCATCATGATATCATCATCATCATCATCATCTCATCATGATATCATCATCATCATCATCTCATCATGATATCATCATCATCATCTCATCGTGATAGCATCATCATCATCTCATCGTGATAGCATCATCATCATCTCATCGTGATATCATCATCATGATATCATCATCATTATCATAATCTCATCATGATATCATCATCATGATATCATCATCATCATCATCTCATCATGATATCATCATCATGATATCATCATCATGATATCATCATCATCATCATCATCTCATCATGATATCATCATCATCAGCTCATCATGATATCATCAAAATCTCATCATGATAGCATCATCATCATCATCATCTTATCATGATATCATCATCATCTCATCATAATATCATCATCATGATATCATCATCATTATTATCATCATCTCATCATCATTATCATCATCTCATCATGATATCATAATCATCATCATCATCATCTCATCATGATATCATCATCATCATCATCATCATCATCATCTCATCATGATATCATCATCATCATCATCATCTCATCATGATATCATCATGATATCATCATTATGATATCATCATCATCATCATCATCATCATCTCATCATGATATCATCATCATCATCATCATATCATCATCATCTCATCATGATATCATCATCATCATCATCATCATCATCATCATCATCATCATCATCATCTCAAAATGATATCATCATCATGATATTATCATCATCATCATCTCATCATGATATCATCATCTCATCATGATATCATCATCATTTCATCATGATATCATCATCATCATCATCATCATCATCATCATCATCATCATCATCATCTCATCATGATATCATCATCATCTCATTTTGATATCATCATCTCATCATGATATCATCATCATCTCATATGATATCATCATCATCATCATCATGATATCATCATCATCATCATGATATCATCATCATCATCATCATCATGATATCATCATCATCATCATGATATCATCATCATCATCATCATCTCATCATGAAACCATCATCATCATCATCATCATCATCATCATCATCATCATCATCATCATCATCATGATATCATCATCATCATATCATCATCATCATCATCATCATCATCATCATCATCATGATATCATCATCATCATCATCATCATCATCATCATCATCAACATCATGATATCATCATCATCATCATCATCATGATATCATCATCATCTTGATATCATCATCATCATCATCATCATCATCATCATCATCATCATGATATCATCATCATCATCATCATCATATCATCATCATCATCATATCATCATCATCATCATCATCATCATCATCATCATCATCATCATCATCATATCATCATCATCATCATCATCATCATGATATTATCATCATCATCATCATCATCATCATCATCTTGATATCATCATCATCATCATCATCATCATCATGATATCATCATCATCATCATCATCATCATCATCATCATCATCATCATCATATCATCATCATCATCATATCATCATCATCATCATCATCATATCATCATCATCATCATCATCATGATATCATCATCATCATCATCATCATCATCATCATCATCATCATCATATCATCATCATCATCATCATCATCATCATCATCATCATCATCATCATCATCATCATCATATCATCATCATCATCATCATAATCATCATCATATCATCATCATCATCATCATATCATCATCATCATCATCATCATCATCATCATCATCATCATCATCATCCTCATCATATCATCATCATCATCATCATCATCATCATCATCATCATCATCATCATCATCATCATATCATCATCATCATCATCATCATCATCATCATCATCATGATATCATCATCATCATCATCATCATCATCATCATCATCATGATATCATCATCATCATCATCATCATCATCATCATATCATCATCATCATCATCATCATCATCATCATGATATCATCATCATCATCATCATATCATCATCATCATCATCATCATCATAATGATTTCATCATCATCATCATATCATCATCATCATCATCATGATATCATCATCATCATCATCATCATGATATCATCATCATCATCATCATCATCATCATATCATCATCATCATCATCATCATCATCATATCATCATCATCATCATAATCATCATCATCATCATCTCATCATGATATCATCATCATCATGATATCATCATCATCATCATCATCATCATCATCATCATCATGATATCATCATCTCATCATGATATCATCATCATGATATCATCATCATCATCTCATCATGATATCATCATCATCATCATCATCTCATCATGATATCATCATCATCATCATCATCGTCATCATCATCATCATCATCATCTCATCATGATATCATCATCATCATCTCATCATGATATCATCATCATCATCATCTCATATGATATCATCATCATCATCATCTCATATGATATCATCATCATCATCATCATCATCATCATCATCATCATGATATCATCATCATCATCATCATGATATCATCATCATCATCATCATCATCATCATGATATCATCATCATCATGATATCATCATCATCATCATCATCATCATATCATCATCATCATCATATCATCATCATCATCATCATCATATCATCATCATCATCTCATCATGATATCATCATCATGATATCATCATCATGATATCATCATCATCATCTCATCATGATATCATCATCATCATCATCATCATCATCATCATCTCATCATCATCATCATCTCATCATGATATCATCATCATCATCTCATCATGATATCATCATCATCTCATGTGATATCATCATCATCATCATCATCATGATATCATCATCATCATCATGATATCATCATCATCATGATATCATCATCATCATCATCATGATATCATCATCATCTCATCATGATATCATCTTCATGATATTATCATCATCATCATCTCATCATGATATCATCATCTCATCATGATATAATCATCATCTCATCATGATATCATCATCATCATCATCATCATCATCTCATCATGATATCATCATCATCATCTCATTTTGATATCATCATCATCTCATCATGATATCATCATCATCTCATCATGATATCATCATTATGATATCATCATCATCATCATTATAATCTTCTCATCATGATATCATCATCATCATCATCATCATCATGATTTCATCATCATGATATCATCATCATCATCTCATCATGATATCATCATCATCATCATCTCATCATGATATCATCATCATCATCATCATCCTCTCATCATGATATCATCATCATGATATAATCATCATCATCTCATCATGATATCATCATCATCATGATATCATCATCATGATATCATCATCATCATCTCATCATGATATCATCATCATCATCTCATTATGATATCATCATCATCATCATCTCATCATGATATCATCATGATATCAGCATCATCATTATAATCTTCTCATCATGATATCATCATCATCTCATCATGATATCATCATCATGATATCATTATTATCATCATATCATCATGATATCATCATCATGATATCATCATCATGATATCATCATCATGATATCATCATCATGATCATCATCTCATAATGATATCATCATGATCATCTCATCATGATATCATCATCATGATATCATCATCATCATTATCATCATCTCATCATGATATCATCATCATCAAAATCTCATCATGATATCATCATCATCTCATCATGATATTATCATCATGATATCATCACCATCATCATCTCATCATGATATTATCATCATGATATCATCATCTCATCATGATATCATCATTATCTCATCATGATATCATCATCATGATATCATCATCATCATCATCATCATCTCATCATGATATCATCATCATCATCATCATCATCTCATCATGATATCATCATCATCATCATCTCATCATGATATCATCATCATCATCATCATCTCATCATGATATCATCATCATCATCATCTCATCATGATATCATCATCATCATCTCATCGTGAAAGCATCATCATCATCATCATCTCATCATGATATCATCATCATCATCATCTCATCATGATATCATCATCATCATCATCATCATCTCATCATGATATCATCATCATCATCTCATCATGATATCATCATCATCATCATGATATCATCATCATCATCATCATCATCATCATCTCATCATGATATCATCATCATCTCATCATGATATCATCATCATCATCTCATCGTGATAGCATCATCATCATCTCATCGTGATATCATCATCATGATATCATCATCATTATCATCATCTCATCATGATATCATCATCATGATATCATCATCATCATCTCATCATGATATCATCATCATGATATCATCATCATCATCATCTCATCATGATATCATCATCATCAGCTCATCATGATATCATCAAAATCTCATCATGATAGCATCATCATCTTATCATGATATCATCATCATCTCATCATAATATCATCATCATGATATCATCATCATTATTATCATCATCTCATCATCATCATCATCATCTCATCATGATATCATCATCATCATCATCATCATCATCATCTCATCATGATATCATCATCATCATCATCATCATCATCATCTCATCATGATATCATCATCATCATCATCATCATCTCATCATGATATCATCATCATCATCATCTCATCATGATATCATCATCATCATCTCATCGTGATAGCATCATCATCATCTCATCGTGATAGCATCATCATCATCTCATCGTGATATCATCATCATGATATCATCAGCATTATCATAATCTCATCATGATATCATCATCATGATATCATCATCATCATCATCTCATCATGATATCATCATCATGATATCATCATCATCATCATCATCTCATCATGATATCATCATCATCAGCTCATCATGATATCATCAAAATATCATCATGATAGCATCATCATCATCATCATCTTATCATGATATCATCATCATCTCATCATAATATCATCATCATGATATCATCATCATTATTATCATCATCTCATCATCATTATCATCATCTCATCATGATATCATAATCATCATCATCATCATCTCATCATGATATCATCATCATCATCATCATCATCATCATCATCATCATCTCATCATGATATCATCATCATCATCATCATATCATCATCATCTCATCATGATATCATCATTATGATATCATCATCATCATCATCATCATCATCATCATCATCATCATCTCATCATGATATCATCATCATCATCATCATCATCTCATCATGATATCATCAAAATCTCATCATGATAGCATCATCATCTTATCATGATATCATCATCATCTCATCATAATATCATCATCATGATATCATCATCATTATTATCATCATCTCATCATCATCATCATCATCTCATCATGATATCATCATCATCATCATCATCATCTCATCATGATATCATCATCATCATCATCATCATCATCATCATCATCATCATCATCATCTCATCATGATATCATCATCATCATCATCATCATCATCTCATCATGATATCATCATCATCATCATCATCATCATCATCATCATCATCTCATCATGATATCATCATCATCATCATCTCATCATGATATCATCATCATCATCTCATCGTGATAGCATCATCATCATCTCATCGTGATAGCATCATCATCATCTCATCGTGATATCATCATCATGATATCATCAGCATTATCATAATCTCATCATGATATCATCATCATGATATCATCATCATCATCATCTCATCATGATATCATCATCATGATATCATCATCATCATCATCATCATCATCTCATCATGATATCATCATCATCAGCTCATCATGATATCATCAAAATCTCATCATGATAGCATCATCATCATCATCATCTTATCATGATATCATCATCATCTCATCATAATATCATCATCATGATATCATCATCATTATTACCATCATCTCATCATCATTATCATCATCTCATCATGATATCATAATCATCATCATCATCATCTCATCATGATATCATCATCATCATCATCATCATCATCTCATCATGATATCATCATCATCATCATCATCATATCATCATCATCTCATCATGATATCATCATTATGATATCATCATCATCATCATCATCATCATCATCATCATCATCATCATCATCATCATCATCTCATCATGATATCATCATCATCATCATCATCATCTCATCATGATATCATCAAAATCTCATCATGATAGCATCATCATCTTATCATGATATCATCATCATCTCATCATAATATCATCATCATGATATCATCATCATTATTATCATCATCTCATCATCATCATCATCATCTCATCATGATATCATCATCATCATCATCATCATCATCATCATCATCTCATCATGATATCATCATCATCATCATCATCATCATCATCATCATCATCATCTCATCATGATATCATCATTAACATCATCATCATCATCATCATCTCCTCATCATTATATCAACATCATCATCTCATCATGATATCATCATCATCTCATCATGATTTTATCATCATCATCTCATCATGATATCATCATCATCATCTCATCATGATATCATCATCATCTCATCATGATTTTATCATCATCATCTCATCATGATATCATCATCATCATCATCCTCATCATCATCATCTCATCATATCATCATCATCTCATCATGATATCATCATCATCATCATCTCATCATGATACCATCATCTCATCTTGATATCATCATGATATCATCATCATCATCATCATAATCATCTCATCATGATATCATCATCAACATCATCATCATCATCATCTCCTCATCATGATATCATCATCATCATCATCATCATCATCATCATCTCATCATGATATCATCATCATTATTATCATCATTATCATCATCTCATCATGATATCCTCATCATGATATTTACATCATCATCTCATCATGATATCATCATCTCATCATGATATCATTATCATCATCTCATCATGATATCTTCATCATCATCATCTCATCATTATATCATTATCATCATCTCATCATGCTATCATCATTATGATATCATCATCATCATCATCATCTCATCATGATATCATCATCATGATATCATCATCATCTTCATAATCATCTCATCATGATATCATCATCATCATCTCATCATGATATCCTTATCATGATATCATCATGATCATCTCATCATGATATCATCATGATCATCTCATCATGATATCATCATCATCATCGTCTCATCATGATATCATTATCATGATATCATCATCATCATTATCATCATCATGATATCATCATCATCATCATCATCATCATCATCATCATCATCATCTCATCATGATATTATCATGATATCATCATCATCATGATATCATCATCATCATCATGATATCATCATCATGATATCATCATCATCATCATCATCATCTCATCATGATATTATCATGATATCATCATCATCATTATATCATCATCATCATCATCATGATATCATCATCATCATCATGATATCATCATCATCATCATCTCATCATGATATTATCATCATCATCATCATCTCATCATGATATCATCATTATGATATCATCATCATCATCATCATCTCATCATGATATCATCATCATCATCCTCATCATCCTCTCATCATGATATCATCATCATGATATCATCATCATCATCTCATCATGATATCATAATCATGATATCATTATCATCATCATCTCATCATCTCATCATGATTTCATCATCATCATTTTATCATCATCATCTCATCATGATATCATCATCATCATCTCATCATGATATCATCATCATCATCATCATCATCATCTCATCATGATATCATTATCATCATCTCATCATGATATCATCATTATGATATCATCATCATCATCATCATCATCATCATCATCTCATCATGATACCATCATCATGATATCATCATCTCATCATGATATCATCATCATGATATCATCATCATCATCATCATCATCATCATCATCATCATCATCTCATCATGACATCATCATCATCATCATCATCTCATCATGATATCATTATCATGATATCATCATCATCATCATCATCATCATCTCATCATGATATCTTCATCATCATCATCTCATCATGATATCATCATCATCATATCATCATCATCATCATCTCATCATGATATCATCATCATCTCATCATGATATCATCATCATGATATCATCATCATCTCATCATGATATCATCATCATCATCATCATCTCATCATGATATCATCATCTCATCGTGATATCAACATCATCATCTCATCCTGATATCATCATCATCATCATCTCATCCTGATATCATCATCATCAATTCATCATATCATCATCATCATCATCATCATCATCTCATCATGATATCATCATGATATCATCATCATCTCATCATGATATCATCATCATGATATCGTCATCATGATATCATCATCATGATATCATCATCTCATCATGATATCATCATCATCATCTCATCATATCATCATCATCATCATCATCATTATCATCATCATCTCATCATGATATCATCATGATATCATCATCATCTCATCATGATATCATCATCATGATATCGTTATCATGATATCATCATCATGATATCATCATCTCATCATGACATCATCATCATCATCATCATCTCATCATGACATCATCATCATCATCATCATCATCATCATCATCATCATCTCATCATGATATCATTATCATGATATCATCATCATCATCATCATCATCATCATCTCATCATGATATCAACATCATCATCATTTCATCATGATATCATCATCATCATATCATCATCATCTCATCATGATATCATCATCATCTCATCATGATATCATCATCATGATATCATCATCATCTCATCATGATATCATCATCATCATCATCATCATCATCATCATCTCATCATGATATCATCATCATCATCTCATCGTGATATCATCATCATCATCTCATCCTGATATCATCATCATCATCTCATCGTGATATCATCATCATCATCTCATCCTGATATCATCATCATCTCATCCTGATATCATCATCATCATCTCATCATATCATCATCATCATCATCATCATTAATATCATCATCTCATCATGATATCATCATGATATCATCATCATCTCATCATGATATCATCATCATGATATCATCATCATGATATCATCATCATGATATCATCATCATGATATCATCATCTCATCATGATATCATCATTATCATCATCTCATTATGATATCATCATCATGATATCATCATCATCATCTCATTATGATATCATCATCATGATATCATCATCATCATCATCATCATCATCTCATCATGATATCATCATCATCAATATCATTATCATCATCATCATTATCATCATCTCATCATGATATCATCATCATCATTATCATCATCTAATCATGATATCATCATCATGATATTTACATCATCATCTCATTATGATATTATCATCTCATCATGATATCATCATCTCATCATCTCATCATGATTCCATCATCTCATCTTGATATCATCATGATATCATCATCATCATCATAATCATCTCATCATGATATCATCATCAACATCATCATCATCATCATCATCTCCTCATCATGATATCATCATCATCTCATCATGATATCATCATCATCATCTCATCATGCTATCATTATCATCATCTCATCGTGATATCATCATCATCTCATCATGATATCATCATCATCATCATCATCATCTCATCATGATACCATCATCTCATCTTGATATCATCATCATATCATCATCATCATCTCATCATGACATCATCATCATCATCATAATCATCTCATCATGATATCATCATCATCATCTCATCATGATATCATCATCATCATTATCATCATCTCATCATGATATCATCATCATGATATTTACATCATCATCTCATTATGATATTATCATCTCATCATGATATCATCATCATCATCTCATCATTATATCATAATCATGATATCATCATCAACATCTCATCATCTCATCATGATATCGTCATCATGATTTTATCATCATCATCTCATCATGATATCATCATCATCATTATCATCATCATCATCATCATCATCATCTCATCATATCATCATCATCTCATCATGATATCATCATCATTATCATCTCATCATGATACCATCATCTCATCTTGATATCATCATCATATCATCATCATCATCTCATCATGATATCATCATCATCATCATAATCATCTCATCATGATATCATCATCATGATAACATCATCATCATCATCATCATCTCCTCATCATGATATCATCATCATCATCTCATCATGATATCATCATCATCATCTCATCATGATATCATCATCATCATCATCATCATCTCATCATGCTATCATCATCATTATTATCATCATTATCATCATCTCATCATGATATCCTCATCATGATATTTACATCATCATCTCATCATGATATCATCATCATCATCATCATCTCATCATGATATCATCATCATCATCATCTCATCATGATATCATCATCATCATCTCATCATGATATCATCATCATGATATCATCATCATCTTCATAATCATCTCATCATGATATCATCATCATCTCATCATGATATCATTATCATGATATCATCATGATCATCTCATCATGATATCATCATGATCATCTCATCATGATATCATCATGATCATCTCATCATGATATTATCATGATATCATCATCATCATCATCATTATCATCATCATGATATCATCATCATCATCATCATCATGATATCATCATCATCATCATCATCATCTCATCATGATATTATCATGATATCATCATCATCATGATATCATCATCATGATATCATCATCATCATCATCATCATCATCATCATCTCCTCATGATATTATCATGATATCATCATCATCATGATATCATCATCATCATCATCATGATATCATCATCATCATCTCATCATGATATCATCATCATCATCATCATCTCATCATGATATCATCATCATCATCATCATCATCATAATCTCATCATGATATCATCATCATCATCATCATCATCCTCATCATCCTCTCATCATGATATCATCATCATCATCTCATCATGATATCATCATCATTATATCATCATCATTATCATCTCATCATGATATCATCATCATGATATCATCATCATCATCATCATCATCATCATCTCATCATGGTATCATCATCATGATATCATCATCATGATATCATCATCATCATCATGATATCATCATCATCATCTCATCATGATATCATCATCATCATCATCTCATCATGATATCATCATCATCATCTCATCACGATATCATTATCATGATATCATAATGATATCATCATCATCTCATCATAATAGCATCATCATGATCTCATCATGATATCATCATCATGATATCATCATCATCATCATCATCTCATCATGATATCATCATCATCATCATATCATCATGATATCATCATCATCATCTCATCACGATATCATTATCATGATATCATCATCATGATATCATCACCATCTCATCATAATATCATCATCATGATCTCATCATGATATCATCATCATGATATCATCATCATCATCATCATCATCATCTCATCATGATATCATCATCATGATATCATCATCATCATCATCTCATCAAGATATCATCATCATGATATAATCATCATCATCTCATCATGATATCATCATCATGATATCATCATCATCATCATCATCATTTCATCATGATATCATCATCATGATATAATCATCATGATATAATCATCATCATCTCATCATGATATCATCATCATGATATCATCATCATCATCATCATCATTTCATCATGATATCATCATCATGATATAATCATCATTATCTCATCATGATATCATCATCATGATATCATCATCATCATCTCATCATGATATCATCATCATGATATCATCATCATCATCATCTCATCATGATATCATCATGATATCATCATCATCATCATCTCATCATGATATCATCATCATGATATCATCATCATCATCCCATCAAGATATCATCATCATGATATCATCATCGTCATCATCATCTCATCATGATATCATCATCATGATATCATTATCATCATCTCATCATGATATCATCATCATGATATCATCATCATCATCTCATCATCATCATCTCATCATATCATCATCATGATCTCATCATGATATCGTCATCATGATATCATCATCATCATCTCATCATGATATCATCATCATCATCTCATCATGATATCATCATCATCATCTCATCATGATATCATCATCATCATATCATCATCATCATATCATCATCATCATCATCTCATCATAATATCATCATCATGATATCATCATCATCATCATCATCATTATCATATCATCATCATGATATCATCATCATCATCTCATCATTATATCATCATCATGATATCATCATCATGATATCATCATCATCATTATCATCATCATCATCATCATCTCATCACGATATCATTATCATGATATCATCATCATGATATCATCATCATCTCATCATGATATCATCATCATGATATCATCATCATGATATCATCATCATGATATCATCATCATGATATCATCACCATCATCATCATCTCATCATGATATCATCATCATGATATCATTATCATCATCTCATCATGATATCATCATCATGATATCATCATCATCATCATCTCATCACAATATCATCATCATGATCTCATCATGATATCATCATCATGATATCATCATCATCATCATCTCATCATGATATCATCATCATCATCCTCTCATCATGATATCATCATCATCATCATCTCATCATGGTATCATCATCATCATCATCATCATCATCATCATCATCATCTCATCATGATATCATCATCATGATATCATCATCTCATCATGATATCATCATCATTATATCATCATCATCATCATCTCATCATGATATCATCATCATCATGATATCATCATCTCATCATGATATCATCATCTCATCGTGATATCATCATCATGATATCATCATCATTATCATCATCTCATCATGATATCATCATCATGATTTCATCATCATCATCATCTCATCATGATATCATCATCATGATATCATCATCATCATCATCTCATCATGATATCATCTTCATCATAATATCATCATCATCTCATCATGATATCATCATCATGATATCATCATCATCATCTCATCATGATATCATCATCATCTCATCATGATATCATCATTATCATCATCATCTCATCATGATATCATCATCTCATCACGATATCATCATCATCATCTCATCATGATATCATCATCATCAACTCATCATGTTATCATCATCATCATCATCTCATCATGATATCATCATCATCATCTCATCACGATATCATTATCATGATATCATCATAATGATATCATCATCATCACATCATAATATCTTCATCATGATCTCATCATGATATCATCATCATGATATCATCATCATCATCATCATCATCTAATCATGATATCATCATCATGATATCATCATCTCATCAAGATATCATCATCATCATCATCATCATCTAATCATGATATCATCATCATGATATCATCATCTCATCAAGATATCATCATCATGATATAATCATCATCATCTCATCATGATATCATCATCATCATCATCATCATCATCATTTCATCATGATATCATCATCATCATCATCATCATCATCATCATCATCATCATCATCATCATCATCTAATCATGATATCATCATCATGATATCATCATCATCATCTCATCAAGATATCATCATCATGATATAATCATCATCATCATCTCATCATGATATCATCATTTTATCATGATATCATCATCATCATTTCATCATGATATCATCATCATGATATCATCATCATCATCATCATCATCATCATCATCATCATCTCATCATGAAATCATCATCATGATATCATCATCATCATCATCTCATCATGATATCATCATCATGATATCATCATCATGATATCATCATCATCATCATCATCTCATCATGATATCATCATCATGATATCATCATCATGATATCATCATCATGATATCATCATCATCATCATCTCATCATGATATCATCATCATGATATCATCATCATCATCATCATCATCATCTCATCATGATATCATCATCATGATATCATCATCATCATCATCGCATCAAGATATCATCATCATGATATCATCATCATCATCATCTCATCATGATATCATCATCATGATATCATTATCATCATCTCATCATGATATCATCATCATGATATCATCATCATCATCTCATCATATCATCATCATGATCTCATCATGATATCGTCATCATGATATCATCATCATCATCATCTCATCATAATATCATCATCATCATCTCATCATGATATCATCATCATCATATCATCATCATCATATCATCATCATCATCTCATTATGATATCATCATCATCATATCATCATCATCATCATCATCATCATCATCATCATCATCATATCATCATGATATCATCATCATCATCTCATCATGATATCATCATCATGATATCATCATCATGATATCATCATCATCATCATCATCTCATCACGATATCATTATCATGATATCATCATCATGATATAATCATCATCTCATCATGATATCATCATCATGATATCATCATCATGATATCATCATCTCATCACGATATCATCTTCATGATATCATCATCATGATATCATCATCATGATATCATCATCATGATATCATTATCATCATCTCATCATGATATCATCATCATGATATCATCATAATCATCTCATCATAATATCATCATCATGATCTCATCATGATATCATCATCATGATATCATCATCATCATCATCATCTCATCATGATATCATCATCATCATCATCCTCTCATCATGATACCATCATCATCATCATCATCATCATCATCTCATAATGATATCATCATCATCATCATCATCATCATCATCGCATCATGATATCATCATCATGATATCATCATCTCATCATGATATCATCATCATTATATCATCATCATCATCATCATCATCTCATCATGATATCATCATCATCATCATCTCATCATGCTATCATTATCATCATCTCATCGTGATATCATCATCATTATCATCATCTCATCATGATATCATCATCATCATATCATCATCATCATCATCTCATCATGATATCATCATCATGATGTCATCATCATCCTCATCTCATCATGATATCATCATCATCAGCTCATCATGATATCATCAAAATCTCATCTTGATAGCATCATCATCATCATCATCTTATCATGATATCATCATCATCTCATCATAATATCATCATCATGATATCGTCATCATGATATCATCATCATCATCATCATCATCATTATCTCATCACGATATCATTATCATGATATCATCATCATGATATCATCATCATCTCATCATAATATTATCATCATGATATCATCATCATGATATCATCATCATGATATCATCATCATGATATCATCATCTCATCACGATATCATCATCATGATATCATCACCATCATCATCATCTCATCATGATATCATCATCATGATATCATCATCATGATATCATCATCATGATCTCATCATGATATCATCATCATCATCATCATCATTTCATCATGATATCATCATCATGATATCATCATCATCATCTCATCATGATATCATCATCATGATATCATCATCATCATCGCATCAAGATATCATCATCATGATATCATCATCATCATCATCTCATCATGATATCATCATCATGATATCATTATCATCATCTCATCATGATATCATCATCATGATATCATCATCATGATATCATCATCATCATCATCATCTCATCATATCATCATCATCATCTCATCATGATATAATCATCATGATATCATCATCATTATCTCATCATGATATCATCATCATGATATCATCATCATGATATCATCATGATATCATCATCATGATATCATCATCATGATATCATCATCATGATATCATCATCATGATATCATCATGATATCATCATCATCATGATATCATCATCATCATCATCTCATCATATCATCATCATGATCTCATCATGATATCGTCATCATGATATCATCATCATCATCTCATCATGATATCATCATCATCATCTCATCATGATATCATCATCATCATATCATCATCATGATATCATCATCATCATCATCATCTCATCATCATGATATCATCATCATGATATCATTATCATCATCTCATCATGATATCATCATCTCATCATGATATCATCAAAATCTCATCTTGATAGCATCATCATCATCATCATCTTATCATGATATCATCATCATCTCATCATAATATCATCATCATGATATCATCATCATCATCATTATCTCATCACGATATCATTATCATGATATCATCATCATGATATCATCATCATCTCATCATAATATTATCATCATGATATCATCATCATGATATCATCATCATGATATCATCATCTCATCACGATATCATTATCATGATATCATCATCATGATATCATCATCATCTCATCATAATATTATCATCATGATATCATCATCATGATATCATCATCATGATATCATCATCATGATATCATCATCATCATCATCTCATCATGATATCATCATCATCATCATCCTCTCATCATGATATCATCATCATCATCATCATCATCATCATCTCATCTTGGTATCATCATCATCAACATCATCATCATCATCTCATCATGATATCTTCATCATGATATCATCATCTCATCATGATATCATCATCATTATATCATCATCATCATCATCATCATCATCTCATCATGATCTCATCATGCTATCATTATCATCATCTCATCGTGATATCATCATCATGATATCATCATCATTATCATCATCTCATCATGATATCATCATCATGATTTCATCATCATCATCATCATCTCATCATGATATCATCATCATGATCTCATCATGCTATCATTATCATCATCATGATTTCATCATCATCATCATCATCTCATCATGATATCATCATCATGATATCATCATCATCATCATCTCATCATGATATCATCATCATCAGCTCATCATGATATCATCAAAATCTCATCTTGATAGCATCATCATCATCATCTTATCATGATATCATCATCATCTCATCATAATATCATCATCATGATATCATCATCATTATTATCATAATCTCATCATCGTCATCATGAATCATCATCATCATCTCATCATGATATCATCATCATCATCATCTCATCATGATATCATCATTATCATCATCATCATCATCTTCATCATCTCATCATGATATCATCATCATCATCATCATCATCTCATAATCATATAATCATCATCTCATCATGATATCATCATCATGATATCATCATCTCATCATGATATCATCATCATCATCTCATCATTATATCATCATCATGATATCATCATCATCTCATCATGATATCATCATCATCTCATCATGATATCATCATCATGATATTATCATCATCATCATCATCATCATCTCATCATGATATCATCATCATGATATCATCATCATCATCATCATCATCATCATCATCTAATCATGATATCATCATCATGATATCATCATCATCATCTCATCAAGATATCATCATCATGATATAATCATCATCATCTCATCATGATATCATCATCATCATCATCATCATCATTTCATCATGATATCATCATCATGATATAATCATCATCATCATCATGATATCATCATTTCATCATGATATCATCATCATCATCATCATCATCATCATCATGAAATCATCATCATGATATCATCATCATCATCTCATCATGATATCATCATCATGATATCATCATCATCATCATCATCTCATCATGATATCATCATCATGATATCATCATCATCATCATCATCATGATATCATCATCATGATATCATCATCATCATCGCATCAAGATATCATCATCATGATATCATCATCATCATCTCATCATGATATCATCATCATGATATCATTATCATCATCTCATCATTATATCATCATCTCATCATGATATCATCATCATGATATCATCATCATGATCTCATCATGATATCGTCATCATGATATCGTCATCATGATCTCATCATGATATCGTCATCATGATCTCATCATGATATCGTCATCATGATATCATCATCATGATATCATCATCATCATCATCTCATCATCATCATCATCTCATCATGATATCATCATCATGATATCATTATCGTCATCTCATCATGATATCATCATCTCATCATGATATCATCATCATGATATCATCATCATCATCTCATCATATCATCATCATGATCTCATCATGATATCGTCATCATGATATCATCATCATCATCTCATCATGATATCATCATCATCATCATCTCATCATGATATTATCATCATCATATCATCATCATCATATCATCATCATCTCATTATGATATCATCATCATCATATCATCATCATCATCACCATCATCATCATCATCATATCATCATCATGATATCATCATCATGATATCATCATCATCATCATCATCTCATCACGATATCATTATCATGATATAATCATCATCTCATCATGATATTATCATCATGATTTCATCATCATCATCTCATCATGATATCATCATCATGATATCATCATCATCAGCTCATCATGATATCATCAAAATCTCATCTTGATAGCATCATCATCATCATCTCATCATGATATCATCATCATGATATCATCATCATCATCATCTCATCATGATATCATCATCATCAGCTCATCATGATATCGTCATCATGATCTCATCATGATATCGTCATCATGATCTCATCATGATATCGTCATCATGATATCATCATCATGATATCATCATCATCATCTCATCATCATCATCATCTCATCATGATATCATCATCATGATATCATTATCGTCATCTCATCATGATATCGTCATCTCATCATGATATCATCATCATGATATCATCATCATCATCTCATCATATCATCATCATGATCTCATCATGATATCGTCATCATGATATCATCATCATCATCTCATCATGATATCATCATCATCATCATCTCATCATGATATCATCATCATCATATCATCATCATCATATCATCATCATCTCATTATGATATCATCATCATCATATCATCATCATCATCATCATCACCATCATCATCATATCATCATCATGATATCATCATATCATCATGATATCATCATCATGATATCATCATCATGATATCATCATCATCATCTCATCACGATATCATTATCATGATATAATCATCATCTCATCATGATATTATCATCATGATTTCATCATCATCATCTCATCATGATATCATCATCATGATATCCTCATCATCATCTCATCATGATATCATCAAAATCTCATCTTGATAGCATCATCATCATCATCTCATCATGATATCATCATCATGATATCATCATCATCATCATCTCATCATGATATCATCATCATCAGCTCATCATGATATCATCAAAATCTCATCTTGATAGCATCATCATCATCATCTTATCATGATATCATCATCATGATATCATCATCATCATCATCTCATCATGATATCATCATCATCAGCTCATCATGATATCATCAAAATCTCATCTTGATAGCATCATCATCATCATCTTATCATGATATCATCATCATCTCATCATAATATCATCATCATGATAACATCATCATTATTATCATAATCTCATCATCATCATCGTCATCATCAATCATCATCATCATCTCATCATGATATCAACATCATCATCATCATCATCATCATCATCATCTCATCATGATATCATCATCATCATCATCATCATCATCATCTCATCATGATATCATCATCATCATCATCATCATCTCATAATCATATAATCATCATCTCATCATGATATCATCATCATGATGTCATCATCTCATCATGATATCATCATCATCATCATCTCATCATTTTATCATAATCATGATATCATCATCATCTCATCATGATATCATCATCATCTCATCATGATATCATCATCATCATCTCATCATGATATCATCATCATCTCATCATGATATCATCATCATCTCATCATGATATC
Source organism: Pelodytes ibericus (assembly GCA_036172795.1). Taxonomy (NCBI): domain Eukaryota; kingdom Metazoa; phylum Chordata; class Amphibia; order Anura; family Pelodytidae; genus Pelodytes; species Pelodytes ibericus. Next base: position 76,930,961 of record CM069861.1, on the reverse strand, counting down.
ATCTTCATGATATTATCATCATCATCATCTCATCATGATATCATCATCTCATCATGATATCATCATCATCTCATCATGATATCATCATCATCATCATCATCATCATCATCATCATCTCATCATGATATCATCATCATCTCATCATGATATCATCATCATCTCATCATGATATCATCTTCATGATATTATCATCATCATCATCTCATCATGATATCATCATCTCATCATGATATAATCATCATCTCATCATGATATCATCATCATCATCATCATCATCATCATCATCTCATCATGATATCATCATCATCATCATCATCATCATCATCATCTCATCATGATATCATCATCATCATCTCATTTTGATATCATCATCATCTCATCATGATATCATCATCATCTCATCATGATATCATCATTATGATATCATCATCATCATCATCATCATTATCATCTCATCATGATATCATCATCATCATCATAATCATCATCATCATCATCTCATCATGATATCATCATCATCATGATATCATCATCATCATCATCATCATCATGATATCATCATCTCATCATGATATCATCATCATGATATCATCATCATCATCTCATCATGATATCATCATCATCATCTCATCATGATATCATCATCATCATCATCATCTCATCATGATATCATCATCATCATCATCTCATATGATATCATCATCATCATCATCATCATCATCATCATGATATCATCATCATCATCATCATCATGACATCATCATCATCATCATCATGATATCATCATCATCATCATCATCAGCAGCAGCATATCATCATCATCATCATCATCATCATCATCATCATCATCATCATCATCATCATCATCATATCATCATCATCATCATCATATCATCATCATCATCATCATCATCATCATCATCATATCATCATCATCATCATAATCATCATCATCATCATCTCATCATCATCTCATCATGATATCATCATCATCATGATATCATCATCATCATCATCATCATGATATCATCATCTCATCATGATATCATCATCGTGATATCATCATCATCCTCTCATCATGATATCATCATCATCATCTCATCATGATATCATCATCATCATCATCATCATCTCATCATGATATCATCATCATGATATCATCATCATCATCATCATCATCATCTCATCATGAAACCATCATCATCATCATCATCTCATCATCATCATCATCTCATCATGATATCATCATCATCATCTCATCATGATATCATCATCATCTCATATGATATCATCATCATCATCATCATCATGATATCATCATCATCATCATGATATCATCATCATCATCATCATCATGATATCATCATCATCATCATGATATCATCATCATCATCATCATGATATCATCATCATCATCATCATCATCATCTCATCATGAAACCATCATCATCATCATCATCATCATCATCATCATCATGATATCATCATCATCATATCATCATCATCATCATCATCATCATCATCATCATCATCATCATCATGATATCATCATCATCATCATCATCATCAACATCATGATATCATCATCATCATCATCATCATCATCATGATATCATCATCATCTTGATATCATCATCATCATCATCATCATCATCATCATGATATCATCATCATCATCATCATCATATCATCATCATCATCATATCATCATCATCATCATCATCATCATCATCATCATCATCATATCATCATCATCATCATCATGATATCATCATCATCATCATCATCATCATCATCATCATCATCTTGATATCATCATTATCATCATCATCATCATCATATCATCATCATCATCATCATCATCATCATCATCATCATCATATCATCATCATCAATATATCATCATCATCATCATCATCATCATATCATCATCATCATCATCATCATGATATCATCATCATCATCATCATCATCATCATCATCATCATCATATCATCATCATCATCATCATCATCATATCATCATCATCATCATCATCATAATCATCATCATCATCATCTCATCATCATATCATCATCATCATCATCATCATATCATCATCATCATCATCATCATCATCATCATCCTCATCATATCATCATCATCATCATCATCATCATCATCATCATCATCATCATATCATCATCATCATCATCATCATCATCATCATCATCATCATGATATCATCATCATCATCATCATCATCATCATCATCATCATCATGATATCATCATCATCATCATGATTTCATCATCATCATCATCATCATCATCATGATATCATCATCATCTTGATATCATCATCATCATCATCATCATGATATCATCATCATCATCATCATCATCATCATATCATCATCATCATAATCATCATCATCATCATCATCATCATATCATCATCATCATCATAATCATCATCATCATCATCTCATCATGATATCATCATCATCATGATATCATCATCATCATCATCATCATCATCATCATCATCATCATCATCATCATCATGATATCATCATCTCATCATGATATCATCATCATGATATCATCATCATCATCTCATCATGATATCATCATCATCATCTCATCATGATATCATCATAATCATCATCATCATCTCATCATGATATCATCATCATCATCATCATCATCATCATCATCATCTCATCATGATATCATCATCATCATCTCATCATGATATCATCATCATCATCATCTCATATGATATCATCATCATCATCATCTCATATGATATCATCATCATCATCATCATCATCATCATCATCATCATGATATCATCATCATCATCATCATGATATCATCATCATCATCATCATCATGATATCATTATCATCATGATATCATCATCATCATCATCATCATCATCATCATATCATCATCATCATCATCATCATCATATCATCATCATCATCTCATCATGATATCATCATCATGATATCATCATCATGATATCATCATCATCATCTCATCATGATATCATCATCATCATCATCATCATCATCATCATCATCTCATCATCATCATCATCTCATCATGATATCATCATCATCATCTCATCATGATATCATCATCATCTCATGTGATATCATCATCATCATCATCATCATGATATCATCATCATCATCATGATATCATCATCATCATGATATCATCATCATCATCATCATGATATCATCATCATCTCATCATGATATCATCTTCATGATATTATCATCATCATCATCTCATCATGATATCATCATCTCATCATGATATAATCATCATCTCATCATGATATCATCATCATCATCATCATCATCATCATCTCATCATGATATCATCATCATCATCTCATTTTGATATCATCATCATCTCATCATGATATCATCATCATCTCATCATGATATCATCATTATGATATCATCATCATCATCATCATTATCATCTCATCATGATATCATCATCATCATCATCATCATCATCATCATCATGATTTCATCATCATGATATCATCATCATCATCTCATCATGATATCATCATCATCATCATCTCATCATGATATCATCATCATCATCATCATCCTCTCATCATGATATCATCATCATGATATAATCATCATCATCTCATCATGATATCATCATCATCATGATATCATCATCATGATATCATCATCATCATCTCATCATGATATCATCATCATCATCTCATTATGATATCATCATCATCATCATCTCATCATGATATCATCATGATATCAGCATCATCATTATAATCTTCTCATCATGATATCATCATCATCTCATCATGATATCATCATCATGATATCATTATTATCATCATATCATCATGATATCATCATCATGATATCATCATCATGATATCATCATCATGATATCATCATCATGATATCATCATCATGATATCATCATCATGATCATCAAAATCTCATCATGATATCATCATCATCTCATCATGATATTATCATCATGATATCATCATCATCATTATCATCATCTCATCATGATATCATCATCATCAAAATCTCATCATGATATCATCATCATCTCATCATGATATTATCATCATGATATCATCACCATCATCATCTCATCATGATATTATCATCATGATATCATCATCTCATCATGATATCATCATCATGATATCATCATCATCATCATCTCATCATAATATCATCATTATCTCATCATGATATCATCATCATGATATCATCATCATCATCATCATCATCTCATCATGATATCATCATCATCATCATCATCTCATCATGATATCATCATCATCATCATCTCATCATGATATCATCATCATCATCTCATCATGATATCATCATCATCATCATCATCATCATCTCATCATGATATCATCATCATCATCTCATCGTGAAAGCATCATCATCATCATCATCTCATCATGATATCATCATCATCATCATCATCATCTCATCATGATATCATCATCATCATCATCATCATCTCATCATGATATCATCATCATCATATCATCATGATATCATCATCATCATCATGATATCATCATCATCATCATCATCATCATCATCTCATCATGATATCATCATCATCATCATCTCATCATGATATCATCATCATCATCATCTCATCGTGATAGCATCATCATCATCTCATCGTGATAGCATCATCATCATCTCATCGTGATATCATCATCATGATATCATCATCATTATCATCATCTCATCATGATATCATCATCATGATATCATCATCATCATCTCATCATGATATCATCATCATGATATCATCATCATGATATCATCATCATCATCATCTCATCATGATATCATCATCATCAGCTCATCATGATATCATCAAAATCTCATCATGATAGCATCATCATCTTATCATGATATCATCATCATCTCATCATAATATCATCATCATGATATCATCATCATTATTATCATCATCTCATCATCATCATCATCATCTCATCATGATATCATCATCATCATCATCATCATCATCTCATCATGATATCATCATCATCATCATCATCATCATCATCATCTCATCATGATATCATCATCATCATCATCATCATCATCATCATCATCTCATCATGATATCATCATCATCATCATCTCATCATGATATCATCATCATCATCATCTCATCATGATATCATCATCATCATCTCATCGTGATAGCATCATCATCATCTCATCGTGATAGCATCATCATCATCTCATCGTGATATCATCATCATGATATCATCAGCATTATCATAATCTCATCATGATATCATCATCATGATATCATCATCATCATCATCTCATCATGATATCATCATCATGATATCATCATCATCATCATCATCATCTCATCATGATATCATCATCATCAGCTCATCATGATATCATCAAAATCTCATCATGATAGCATCATCATCATCATCATCTTATCATGATATCATCATCATCTCATCATAATATCATCATCATGATATCATCATCATTATTATCATCATCTCATCATCATTATCATCATCTCATCATGATATCATAATCATCATCATCATCATCTCATCATGATATCATCATCATCATCATCATCATCATCATCATCTCATCATGATATCATCATCATCATCATCATATCATCATCATCTCATCATGATATCATCATTATGATATCATCATCATCATCATCATCATCATCATCATCTCATCATGATATCATCATCATCATCATCATCATCTCATCATGATATCATCAAAATCTCATCATGATAGCATCATCATCTTATCATGATATCATCATCATCTCATCATAATATCATCATCATGATATCATCATCATTATTATCATCATCTCATCATCATCATCATCATCTCATCATGATATCATCATCATCAGCTCATCATGATATCATCAAAATCTCATCATGATAGCATCATCATCTTATCATGATATCATCATCATCTCATCATAATATCATCATCATGATATCATCATCATTATTATCATCATCTCATCATCATCATCATCATCTCATCATGATATCATCATCATCATCATCATCATCATCTCATCATGATATCATCATCATCATCATCATCATCATCATCATCATCATCTCATCATGATATCATCATCATCATCATCATCATCATCATCATCATCTCATCATGATATCATCATCATCATCATCTCATCATGATATCATCATCATCATCATCTCATCATGATATCATCATCATCATCTCATCGTGATAGCATCATCATCATCTCATCGTGATAGCATCATCATCATCTCATCGTGATATCATCATCATGATATCATCAGCATTATCATAATCTCATCATGATATCATCATCATGATATCATCATCATCATCATCTCATCATGATATCATCATCATGATATCATCATCATCATCATCATCATCTCATCATGATATCATCATCATCAGCTCATCATGATATCATCAAAATCTCATCATGATAGCATCATCATCATCATCATCTTATCATGATATCATCATCATCTCATCATAATATCATCATCATGATATCATCATCATTATTATCATCATCTCATCATCATTATCATCATCTCATCATGATATCATAATCATCATCATCATCATCTCATCATGATATCATCATCATCATCATCATCATCATCATCTCATCATGATATCATCATCATCATCATCATATCATCATCATCTCATCATGATATCATCATTATGATATCATCATCATCATCATCATCATCATCATCATCTCATCATGATATCATCATCATCATCATCATCATCTCATCATGATATCATCAAAATCTCATCATGATAGCATCATCATCTTATCATGATATCATCATCATCTCATCATAATATCATCATCATGATATCATCATCATTATTATCATCATCTCATCATCATCATCATCATCTCATCATGATATCATCATCATCATCATCATCATCTCATCATGATATCATCATCATCATCATCATCATCATCATCATCATCTCATCATGATATCATCATCATCATCATCATCATCTCATCATGATATCATCATCATCATCATCATCATCTCATCATGATATCATCATCATCATCATCTCATCATGATATCATCATCATCATCTCATCGTGATAGCATCATCATCATCTCATCGTGATAGCATCATCATCATCTCATCGTGATATCATCATCATGATATCATCAGCATTATCATAATCTCATCATGATATCATCATCATGATATCATCATCATCATCATCTCATCATGATATCATCATCATGATATCATCATCATCATCATCATCATCTCATCATGATATCATCATCATCAGCTCATCATGATATCATCAAAATCTCATCATGATAGCATCATCATCATCATCATCTTATCATGATATCATCATCATCTCATCATAATATCATCATCATGATATCATCATCATTATTACCATCATCTCATCATCATTATCATCATCTCATCATGATATCATAATCATCATCATCATCATCTCATCATGATATCATCATCATCATCATCATCATCATCATCATCATCATCTCATCATGATATCATCATCATCATCATCATATCATCATCATCTCATCATGATATCATCATTATGATATCATCATCATCATCATCATCATCATCATCATCATCTCATCATGATATCATCATCATCATCATCATATCATCATCATCTCATCATGATATCATCATCATCATCATCATCATCATCATCATCATCTCAAAATGATATCATCATCATCTCATCATGATATCATCATCATGATATTATCATCATCATCATCTCATCATGATATCATCATCTCATCATGATATCATCATCATTTCATCATGATATCATCATCATCATCATCATCATCATCATCATCATCATCTCATCATGATATCATCATCATCTCATTTTGATATCATCATCTCATCATGATATCATCATCATCTCATCATGATATTATCATTATGATATCATCATTATGATATCATCATTATCATCTCATCATGATATCATCATCATCTCATCATGATATCATCATCATCATCATCTCATCATGATATCATCATCATCTCATCATGATATCATCATCATCTCATCATGATATCATCATCATGATATTATCATCATCATCATCTCATCATGATATCATCATCTCATCATTATATCATCATCATCTCATCATGATATCATCATCATCATCATCATCTCATCATGATATCATTATCATCTCATTTTGATATCATCATCATCTCATCATGATATCATCATCATCTCATCATGATATCATCATTATGATATCATCATTATCATCTCATCATGATATCATCATCATCATCATCATCATCATCCTCTCATCATGATATCATCATCATGATATCATCATCATCATCTAATCATGATATCATCATCATCATCATCCTCTCATCATGATATCATCATCATGATATCATCATCATCATCTCATCATGATATCATCATCATCATCATCATCATCCTCTCATCATGATATCATCATCATGATATCATCATCATCATCTCATCATGATATCATCATCATCATCATCATCATCATCCTCTCATCATGATATCATCATCATCATCTCATCATCATCATCTCATCATGATATCATCATCATCATCCTCTCATCATGATATCATCATCATGATATCATCATCATGATATCATCATCATGATATCATCATGATATCATCATCATCATGATATCATCATCATCATGATATCATCATCATGATATCATCATCATCATCTCATCATGATATCATCATCATCATCATCATGATATCATCATCATCATCATCATCCTCTCATCATGATATCATCATCATCATCTCATCATCATCATCTCATCATGATATCATCATCATCATCATCCTCTCATCATGATATCATCATCATGATATCATCATCATGATATCATCATCATGATATCATCATCATGATATCATCATGATATCATCATAATCATGATATCATCATCATGATATCATCATCATCATCATCTCATCATGATATCATCATCATCATCATCATCATCATCTCATCATGATATGATCATCGTCATCTCATTATGATATCATCATGATATCATCATCATCATTATAATCATCTCATCATGATATCATCATCATCTCATCATGATATCATCATCATGATATCATTATTATCATCATCTCATCATGATATCATCATCATGATATCATCATCATGATATCATCATCATGATATCATCATCATGATATCATCATCATGATCATCATCTCATAATGATATCATCATGATCATCTCATCATGATATCATCATCATGATATCATCATCATCATTATCATCATCTCATCATGATATCATCATCATCAAAATCTCATCATGATATCATCATCATCTCATCATGATATCATCATCATCTCATCATGATATCATCATCATCATCATCCTCTCATCATGATATCATCATCATGATATCATCATCATGATATCATCATGATATCATCATCATCATGATATCATCATCATGATATCATCATCATCATCATCTCATCATGATATCATCATCATCATCATCATCATCTCATCATGATATGATCATCATCATCTCATCATGATATCACCATGATATCATCATCATCATTATAATCATCTCATCATGATATCATCATCATCTCATCATGATATCATCATCATGATATCATTATTATCATCATCTCATCATGATATCATCATCATGATATCATCATAATGATATCATCATCATGATATCATCATCATGATATCATCATCATGATCATCATCTCATAATGATATCATCATGATCATCTCATCATGATATCATCATCATGATATCATCATCATCATTATCATCATCTCATCATGATATCATCATCATCAAAATCTCATCATGATATCATCATCATCTCATCATGATATTATCATCATGATATCATCACCATCATCATCTCATCATGATATTATCATCATGATATCATCATCTCATCATGATATCATCTTCATGATATCATCATCATCATCATCATCATCATCATCATGATATCATCATGATATCATCATCATCATCATCATCATGATATCATCATCATCATTATCATCATCATCTCATCATGATATCATCATCATCATCATCATCATCTCATCATGATATCATCATCATCATCATCATCATCTCATCATGATATCATCATCATCTCATCATGATATCATCATCATCATCTCATCGTGATAGCATCATCATCATCATCTCATCATGATATCATCATCATCATCATCTCATCATGATATCATCATCATCATCATCATCATCATCATCATGATATCATCATCATCATCATCATGATATCATCATCATCATCATCATGATATCATCATCATCATCATCATCATCATCATCATCATCATCTCATCATGATATCATCATCATCATCATCATCGTGATAGCATCATCATCATCTCATTGTGATATCATCATCATGATATCATCATCATCATCATCTTATCATGATATCATCATCATGATATCATCATCATCATCATCTCATCATGATATCATCATCATCAGCTCATCATGATATCAACAAAATCTCATCATGATAGCATCATCATCATCATCTTATCATGATATCATCATCATCTCATCATAATATCATCATCATGATATCATCATCTTGATATCATCATCATCATCATCATCTCATCATGATATCATCATCATCATCATCATCATCATCATCTCATCATGATATCATCATCATCATCATCATCATCATCATCATCTCATCATGATATCATCATCATCTCATCATAATATCATCATCATGATATCATCATCATGATATCATCATCATCATCATCATCTCATCATGATATCATCATCATCATCATCATCATCATCATCATCTCATCATGATATCATCATCATCATCATCTCATCATGATATCATCATCATCATCTCATCATGATATCATCATCATCATCTCATCATGATATCATCATCATCATCTCATCATGATATCATCATCATCATCTCATCATTATATCATCATCATCATCATCATCTCATCATGATATCATCATCATCATCTCATCGTGATAGCATCATCATCATCTCATCGTGATATCATCATCATGATATCATCATCATGATATCATCATCATGATATCATCATCATGATATCATCATCTCATCATGATATCATCATCATGATATCATCATCATCATCATCTCATCATGATATCATCATCATCATCATCATCTCATCATGATATCATCATCATCATCATCATCATCATCATCTCATCATGATATCATCATCATCATCTCATCATGATATCATCATCATCATCTCATCATGATATCATCATCATCATCATCTCATCATGATATCATCATCATCTCATCGTGATAGCATCATCTCATCATCATCTCATCATGATATCATCATCATCATCATCATCATCTCATCATGATATCATCATCATCATCATCTCATCATGATATCATCATCATCATCATCATCATCATCATGATATCATCATCATCATCATCATGATATCATCATCATCATCATCATGATATCATCATCATCATCATCATCATCATCATCATCATCATCATCTCATCATGATATCATCATCATCATCTCATCGTGATAGCATCATCATCATCATCTCATCATGATATCATCATCATCATCATCTCATCATGATATCATCATCATCATCATCATCATGATATCATCATCATCATCATCATGATATCATCATCATGATATCATCATCATGATATCATCATCATCATCATCTCATCATGATATCATCATCATCAGCTCATCATGATATCAACAAAATCTCATCATGATAGCATCATCATCATCATCTTATCATGATATCATCATCATCTCATCATAATATCATCATCATGATATCATCATCTTGATATCATCATCATCATCATCATCATCATCATCATCTCATCATGATATCATCATCATCATCATCATCATCTCATCATGATATCATCATCATCATCATCATCATCATCATCTCATCATGATATCATCATCATCTCATCATAATATCATCATCATGATATCATCATCATGATATCATCATCATCATCATCATCTCATCATGATATCATCATCATCATCATCATCATCATCTCATCATGATGTCATCATCATCATCTCATCATGATATCATCATCATCATCTCATCATGATATCATCATCATCATCATCTCATCATGATATCATCATCATCATCTCATCATTATATCATCATCATCATCATCTCATCATGATATCATCATCATCATCTCATCGTGATAGCATCATCATCATCTCATCGTGATATCATCATCATGATATCATCATCATGATATCATCATCATGATATCATCATCATGATATCATCATCATGATATCATCATCTCATCATGATATCATCATCATGATATCATCATCATCATCATCTCATCATGATATCATCATCATCATCATCATCATCATCATCATCTCATCATGATATCATCATCATCATCTCATCATGATATCATCATCATCATCTCATCATGATATCATCATCATCATCATCTCATCATGATATCATCATCATCTCATCGTGATAGCATCATCATCATCATCATCTCATCATGATATCATCATCATCATCATCATCATCTCATCATGATATCATCATCATCATCATCATCATCATCATCATCATCATCATCATCATCATCATCATCTCATCATGATATCATCATCATCATCATCTCATCATGATATCATCATCATCATCTCATCGTGATAGCATCATCATCATCTCATCGTGATATCATCATCATGATATCATCATCATCATCATCATCATGATATCATCATTATGATATCATCATCATCACCATCATCATCATCATCATATCATCATCATGATATCATCATCAACATCTCATCATTATATCGTCATCATGATATCATCATCATGATATCATCATCATCATCATCATCATCATCTCATCACGATATCATTATCATGATATCATCATCATGATATCATCATCATCTCATCATGATATTATCATCATGATATCATCATCATGATATCATCATCATGATATCATCATCATGATATCATCATCTCATCATGACATCATCATCATGATATCATCATCTCATAATGATATTATCATCATGATATCATCATCATGATATCATCATCATGATATCATCATCATGATATCATCATCTCATCATGATATCATCATCATGATATCATCATCATGATATCATCATCATGATATCATCATCATATCATGATATCATCATCATGATATCATCATCATCATCATCTCATCATGATATCATCATCATGATATCATTATCATCATCTCATCATGATATCATCATCATCATCTCATCATATCATCATCATGATCTCATCATGATATCGTCATCATGATTTCATCATCATCATCTCATCATGATATCATCATCATCATCATCTCATCATGATATCATCATCATCATCATCATATCATCATCATGATATCATCATCATCATCATCATCATCATCATATCATCATCATCTCATCATAATATCATCATCATGATATCATCATCATCATCTCATCATGATATCATCATCATTATCTCATCATGATATCATCATCATCATCATCTCATCATGATATCATCATCATCATCTCATCATGCTATCATTATCATCATCTCATCGTGATATCATCATCATGATATCATCATCATCATCATCATCATCATCTCATCATGATATCATCATCATTATTATCATCATCATCATTATCATCGTCTCATCATGATATCATCATCATGATATTTACATCATCATCTCATCATGATATCATCATCTCAACATGATATCATCATCATCATCTCATCATGATATCATAATCATGATTTTATCATCATCATCTCATCATATCATCATCATCTCATCATGATATCATCATCATCATCATCATCTCATCATGATATCATCATCATCATCATCATCTCATCATGATATCATCATCATCTTCATAATCATCTCATCATGATATCATCATCATCATCTCATCATGATATCATCATCATCATCTAATCATGATATCATCATCATCATCATCCTCTCATCATGATATCATCATCATGATATCATCATCATCATCTCATCATGATATCATCATCAACATCATCATCCTCTCATCATGATATCATCATCATGATATCATCATCATCATCTCATCCTGATATCATCATCATCATCATCATCCTCTCATCATGATATCATCATCATCATCTCATCATCATCATCTCATCATGATATCATCATCATCATCATCCTCTCATCATGATATCATCATCATGATATCATCATCATGATATCATCATCATGATATCATCATCATGATATCATCATGATATCATCATCATGATATCATCATCATCATCTCATCATGATATCATCATCATGATATCATCATCATCATCTCATCCTGATATCATCATCATCATCATCATCCTCTCATCATGATATCATCATCATCATCTCATCAGCATCATCTCATCATGATATCATCATCATCATCATCATCCTCTCATCATGATATCATCATCATGATATCATCATCATGATATCATCATCATGATATCATCATCATGATATCATCATGATATCATCATCATCATGATATCATCATCATGATATCATCATCATCATCATCTCATCATGATATCATCATCATCATCATCATCATCTCATCATGATATGATCATCGTCATCTCATTATGATATCATCATCATCATCTCATCATGATATCACCATGATATCATCATCATCATTATAATCATCTCATCATGATATCATCATCATCTCATCATGATATCATCATCATGATATCATTATTATCATCATCTCATCATGATATCATCATCATGATATCATCATCATGATATCATCATCATGATATCATCATCATGATCATCATCTCATAATGATATCATCATGATCATCTCATCATGATATCATCATCATGATATCATCATCATCATTATCATCATCTCATCATGATATCATCATCATCAAAATCTCATCATGATATCATCATCATCTCATCATGATATTATCATCATGATATCATCACCATCATCATCTCATCATGATATTATCATCATGATATCATCATCTCATCATGATATCATCATCATGATATCATCATCATCATCATCATCATAATGATATCATCATGATATCATCATCATCATCATCATGATATCATCATCATCATTATCATCATCATCTCATCATGATATCATCATCATCATCATCATCATCTCATCATGATATCATCATCATCATCATCATCATCATCATCATCTCATCATGATATCATCATCATCTCATCATGATATCATCATCATCTCATCGTGATAGCATCATCATCATCATCTCATCATGATATCATCATCATCATCATCATCTCATCATGATATCATCATCATCATCATGATAGCATCATCATCATCATCATCATCTCATCATGATATCATCATCATCATCATCTCATCATGATATCATCATCATCATCATCTCATCGTGATAGCATCATCATCATCTCATCGTGATATCATCATCATGATATCATCATCATTATCATCATCTCATCATGATATCATCATCATGATATCATCATCATCATCTCATCATGATATCATCATCATGATATCATCATCATCATCATCATCTCATCATGATATCATCATCATCAGCTCATCATGATATCATCAGAATCTCATCATGATAGCATCATCATCTTATCATGATATCATCATCATCTCATCATAATATCATCATCATGATATCATCATCATTATTATCATCATCTCATCATCATCATCATCATCTCATCATGATATCATCATCATCATCATCATCATCTCATCATGATATCATCATCATCATCATCATCATCATCATCATCATCATCATCATCATCTCATCATGATATCATCATCATCATCATCATCATCTCATCATGATATCATCATCATCATCATCATCATCATCTCATCATGATATTATCATCATCATCATCTCATCATGATATCATCATCATCATCTCATCGTGATAGCATCATCATCATCTCATCGTGATAGCATCATCATCATCTCATCGTGATATCATCATCATGATATCATCAGCATTATCATAATCTCATCATGATATCATCATCATGATATCATCATCATCATCATCTCATCATGATATCATCATCATGATATCATCATCATCATCATCATCATCTCATCATGATATCATCATCATCAGCTCATCATGATATCATCAAAATCTCATCATGATAGCATCATCATCATCATCATCTTATCATGATATCATCATCATCTCATCATAATATCATCATCATGATATCATCATCATTATTATCATCATCTCATCATCATTATCATCATCTCATCATGATATCATAATCATCATCATCATCATCTCATCATGATATCATCATCATCATCATCATCATCATCATCATCATCTCATCATGATATCATCATCATCATCATCATCATATCATCATCATCTCATCATGATATCATCATTATGATATCATCATCATCATCATCATCATCATCATCATCATCATCATCATCATCTCATCATGATATCATCATCATCATCATCATCATCTCATCATGATATCATCAAAATCTCATCATGATAGCATCATCATCTTATCATGATATCATCATCATCTCATCATAATATCATCATCATGATATCATCATCATTATTATCATCATCTCATCATCATCATCATCATCTCATCATGATATCATCATCATCATCATCATCATCTCATCATGATATCATCATCATCATCATCATCATCATCATCATCATCATCATCATCTCATCATGATATCATCATCATCATCATCATCATCATCTCATCATGATATCATCATCATCATCATCATCTCATCATGATATCATCATCATCATCATCATCATCATCATCATCATCATCATCTCATCATGATATCATCATCATCATCATCATCATCATCTCATCATGATATCATCATCATCATCATCATCTCATCATGATATCATCATCATCATCATCTCATCATGATATCATCATCATCATCTCATCGTGATAGCATCATCATCATCTCATCGTGATAGCATCATCATCATCTCATCGTGATATCATCATCATGATATCATCATCATTATCATAATCTCATCATGATATCATCATCATGATATCATCATCATCATCATCTCATCATGATATCATCATCATGATATCATCATCATGATATCATCATCATCATCATCATCTCATCATGATATCATCATCATCAGCTCATCATGATATCATCAAAATCTCATCATGATAGCATCATCATCATCATCATCTTATCATGATATCATCATCATCTCATCATAATATCATCATCATGATATCATCATCATTATTATCATCATCTCATCATCATTATCATCATCTCATCATGATATCATAATCATCATCATCATCATCTCATCATGATATCATCATCATCATCATCATCATCATCATCATCATCTCATCATGATATCATCATCATCATCATCATCTCATCATGATATCATCATGATATCATCATTATGATATCATCATCATCATCATCATCATCATCATCTCATCATGATATCATCATCATCATCATCATATCATCATCATCTCATCATGATATCATCATCATCATCATCATCATCATCATCATCATCATCATCATCATCTCAAAATGATATCATCATCATGATATTATCATCATCATCATCTCATCATGATATCATCATCTCATCATGATATCATCATCATTTCATCATGATATCATCATCATCATCATCATCATCATCATCATCATCATCATCATCATCATCTCATCATGATATCATCATCATCTCATTTTGATATCATCATCTCATCATGATATCATCATCATCTCATATGATATCATCATCATCATCATCATGATATCATCATCATCATCATGATATCATCATCATCATCATCATCATGATATCATCATCATCATCATGATATCATCATCATCATCATCATGATATCATCATCATCATCATCATCTCATCATGAAACCATCATCATCATCATCATCATCATCATCATCATCATCATCATCATCATGATATCATCATCATCTCATCATGATATTATCATCATGATATCATCATCATCATTATCATCATCTCATCATGATATCATCATCATCAAAATCTCATCATGATATCATCATCATCTCATCATGATATTATCATCATGATATCATCACCATCATCATCTCATCATGATATTATCATCATGATATCATCATCTCATCATGATATCATCATCATGATATCATCATCATCATCATCTCATCATAATATCATCATTATCTCATCATGATATCATCATCATGATATCATCATCATCATCATCATCATCTCATCATGATATCATCATCATCATCATCATCTCATCATGATATCATCATCATCATCATCTCATCATGATATCATCATCATCATCTCATCATGATATCATCATCATCATCATCATCATCATCTCATCATGATATCATCATCATCATCTCATCGTGAAAGCATCATCATCATCATCATCTCATCATGATATCATCATCATCATCATCATCATCTCATCATGATATCATCATCATCATCATCATCATCTCATCATGATATCATCATCATCATATCATCATGATATCATCATCATCATCATGATATCATCATCATCATCATCATCATCATCATCTCATCATGATATCATCATCATCATCATCTCATCATGATATCATCATCATCATCATCTCATCGTGATAGCATCATCATCATCTCATCGTGATAGCATCATCATCATCTCATCGTGATATCATCATCATGATATCATCATCATTATCATCATCTCATCATGATATCATCATCATGATATCATCATCATCATCTCATCATGATATCATCATCATGATATCATCATCATGATATCATCATCATCATCATCTCATCATGATATCATCATCATCAGCTCATCATGATATCATCAAAATCTCATCATGATAGCATCATCATCTTATCATGATATCATCATCATCTCATCATAATATCATCATCATGATATCATCATCATTATTATCATCATCTCATCATCATCATCATCATCTCATCATGATATCATCATCATCATCATCATCATCATCTCATCATGATATCATCATCATCATCATCATCATCATCATCATCTCATCATGATATCATCATCATCATCATCATCATCATCATCATCATCTCATCATGATATCATCATCATCATCATCTCATCATGATATCATCATCATCATCATCTCATCATGATATCATCATCATCATCTCATCGTGATAGCATCATCATCATCTCATCGTGATAGCATCATCATCATCTCATCGTGATATCATCATCATGATATCATCAGCATTATCATAATCTCATCATGATATCATCATCATGATATCATCATCATCATCATCTCATCATGATATCATCATCATGATATCATCATCATCATCATCATCATCTCATCATGATATCATCATCATCAGCTCATCATGATATCATCAAAATCTCATCATGATAGCATCATCATCATCATCATCTTATCATGATATCATCATCATCTCATCATAATATCATCATCATGATATCATCATCATTATTATCATCATCTCATCATCATTATCATCATCTCATCATGATATCATAATCATCATCATCATCATCTCATCATGATATCATCATCATCATCATCATCATCATCATCATCTCATCATGATATCATCATCATCATCATCATATCATCATCATCTCATCATGATATCATCATTATGATATCATCATCATCATCATCATCATCATCATCATCTCATCATGATATCATCATCATCATCATCATCATCTCATCATGATATCATCAAAATCTCATCATGATAGCATCATCATCTTATCATGATATCATCATCATCTCATCATAATATCATCATCATGATATCATCATCATTATTATCATCATCTCATCATCATCATCATCATCTCATCATGATATCATCATCATCAGCTCATCATGATATCATCAAAATCTCATCATGATAGCATCATCATCTTATCATGATATCATCATCATCTCATCATAATATCATCATCATGATATCATCATCATTATTATCATCATCTCATCATCATCATCATCATCTCATCATGATATCATCATCATCATCATCATCATCATCTCATCATGATATCATCATCATCATCATCATCATCATCATCATCATCATCTCATCATGATATCATCATCATCATCATCATCATCATCATCATCATCTCATCATGATATCATCATCATCATCATCTCATCATGATATCATCATCATCATCATCTCATCATGATATCATCATCATCATCTCATCGTGATAGCATCATCATCATCTCATCGTGATAGCATCATCATCATCTCATCGTGATATCATCATCATGATATCATCAGCATTATCATAATCTCATCATGATATCATCATCATGATATCATCATCATCATCATCTCATCATGATATCATCATCATGATATCATCATCATCATCATCATCATCTCATCATGATATCATCATCATCAGCTCATCATGATATCATCAAAATCTCATCATGATAGCATCATCATCATCATCATCTTATCATGATATCATCATCATCTCATCATAATATCATCATCATGATATCATCATCATTATTATCATCATCTCATCATCATTATCATCATCTCATCATGATATCATAATCATCATCATCATCATCTCATCATGATATCATCATCATCATCATCATCATCATCATCTCATCATGATATCATCATCATCATCATCATATCATCATCATCTCATCATGATATCATCATTATGATATCATCATCATCATCATCATCATCATCATCATCTCATCATGATATCATCATCATCATCATCATCATCTCATCATGATATCATCAAAATCTCATCATGATAGCATCATCATCTTATCATGATATCATCATCATCTCATCATAATATCATCATCATGATATCATCATCATTATTATCATCATCTCATCATCATCATCATCATCTCATCATGATATCATCATCATCATCATCATCATCTCATCATGATATCATCATCATCATCATCATCATCATCATCATCATCTCATCATGATATCATCATCATCATCATCATCATCTCATCATGATATCATCATCATCATCATCATCATCTCATCATGATATCATCATCATCATCATCTCATCATGATATCATCATCATCATCTCATCGTGATAGCATCATCATCATCTCATCGTGATAGCATCATCATCATCTCATCGTGATATCATCATCATGATATCATCAGCATTATCATAATCTCATCATGATATCATCATCATGATATCATCATCATCATCATCTCATCATGATATCATCATCATGATATCATCATCATCATCATCATCATCTCATCATGATATCATCATCATCAGCTCATCATGATATCATCAAAATCTCATCATGATAGCATCATCATCATCATCATCTTATCATGATATCATCATCATCTCATCATAATATCATCATCATGATATCATCATCATTATTACCATCATCTCATCATCATTATCATCATCTCATCATGATATCATAATCATCATCATCATCATCTCATCATGATATCATCATCATCATCATCATCATCATCATCATCATCATCTCATCATGATATCATCATCATCATCATCATATCATCATCATCTCATCATGATATCATCATTATGATATCATCATCATCATCATCATCATCATCATCATCATCTCATCATGATATCATCATCATCATCATCATATCATCATCATCTCATCATGATATCATCATCATCATCATCATCATCATCATCATCATCTCAAAATGATATCATCATCATCTCATCATGATATCATCATCATGATATTATCATCATCATCATCTCATCATGATATCATCATCTCATCATGATATCATCATCATTTCATCATGATATCATCATCATCATCATCATCATCATCATCATCATCATCATCTCATCATGATATCATCATCATCTCATTTTGATATCATCATCTCATCATGATATCATCATCATCTCATCATGATATTATCATTATGATATCATCATTATGATATCATCATTATCATCTCATCATGATATCATCATCATCTCATCATGATATCATCATCATCATCATCTCATCATGATATCATCATCATCTCATCATGATATCATCATCATCTCATCATGATATCATCATCATGATATTATCATCATCATCATCTCATCATGATATCATCATCTCATCATTATATCATCATCATCTCATCATGATATCATCATCATCATCATCATCTCATCATGATATCATCATCATCTCATTTTGATATCATCATCATCTCATCATGATATCATCATCATCTCATCATGATATCATCATTATGATATCATCATTATCATCTCATCATGATATCATCATCATCATCATCATCATCATCCTCTCATCATGATATCATCATCATGATATCATCATCATCATCTAATCATGATATCATCATCATCATCATCCTCTCATCATGATATCATCATCATGATATCATCATCATCATCTCATCATGATATCATCATCATCATCATCATCATCCTCTCATCATGATATCATCATCATGATATCATCATCATCATCTCATCATGATATCATCATCATCATCATCATCATCATCCTCTCATCATGATATCATCATCATCATCTCATCATCATCATCTCATCATGATATCATCATCATCATCCTCTCATCATGATATCATCATCATGATATCATCATCATGATATCATCATCATGATATCATCATGATATCATCATCATCATGATATCATCATCATCATGATATCATCATCATGATATCATCATCATCATCTCATCATGATATCATCATCATCATCATCATGATATCATCATCATCATCATCATCCTCTCATCATGATATCATCATCATCATCTCATCATCATCATCTCATCATGATATCATCATCATCATCATCCTCTCATCATGATATCATCATCATGATATCATCATCATGATATCATCATCATGATATCATCATCATGATATCATCATGATATCATCATAATCATGATATCATCATCATGATATCATCATCATCATCATCTCATCATGATATCATCATCATCATCATCATCATCATCTCATCATGATATGATCATCGTCATCTCATTATGATATCATCATGATATCATCATCATCATTATAATCATCTCATCATGATATCATCATCATCTCATCATGATATCATCATCATGATATCATTATTATCATCATCTCATCATGATATCATCATCATGATATCATCATCATGATATCATCATCATGATATCATCATCATGATATCATCATCATGATCATCATCTCATAATGATATCATCATGATCAT
Source organism: Pelodytes ibericus (assembly GCA_036172795.1). NCBI lineage: Eukaryota > Metazoa > Chordata > Amphibia > Anura > Pelodytidae > Pelodytes > Pelodytes ibericus. The sequence goes on along the minus strand of CM069861.1, from coordinate 76,907,184 downwards.
CTCATCATGATATCATCATCATGATATCATCATCATCATTATCATCATCTCATCATGATATCATCATCATCAAAATCTCATCATGATATCATCATCATCTCATCATGATATCATCATCATCTCATCATGATATCATCATCATCATCATCCTCTCATCATGATATCATCATCATGATATCATCATCATGATATCATCATGATATCATCATCATCATGATATCATCATCATGATATCATCATCATCATCATCTCATCATGATATCATCATCATCATCATCATCATCTCATCATGATATGATCATCATCATCTCATCATGATATCACCATGATATCATCATCATCATTATAATCATCTCATCATGATATCATCATCATCTCATCATGATATCATCATCATGATATCATTATTATCATCATCTCATCATGATATCATCATCATGATATCATCATAATGATATCATCATCATGATATCATCATCATGATATCATCATCATGATCATCATCTCATAATGATATCATCATGATCATCTCATCATGATATCATCATCATGATATCATCATCATCATTATCATCATCTCATCATGATATCATCATCATCAAAATCTCATCATGATATCATCATCATCTCATCATGATATTATCATCATGATATCATCACCATCATCATCTCATCATGATATTATCATCATGATATCATCATCTCATCATGATATCATCTTCATGATATCATCATCATCATCATCATCATCATCATCATGATATCATCATGATATCATCATCATCATCATCATCATGATATCATCATCATCATTATCATCATCATCTCATCATGATATCATCATCATCATCATCATCATCTCATCATGATATCATCATCATCATCATCATCATCTCATCATGATATCATCATCATCTCATCATGATATCATCATCATCATCTCATCGTGATAGCATCATCATCATCATCTCATCATGATATCATCATCATCATCATCTCATCATGATATCATCATCATCATCATCATCATCATCATCATGATATCATCATCATCATCATCATGATATCATCATCATCATCATCATGATATCATCATCATCATCATCATCATCATCATCATCATCATCTCATCATGATATCATCATCATCATCATCATCGTGATAGCATCATCATCATCTCATTGTGATATCATCATCATGATATCATCATCATCATCATCTTATCATGATATCATCATCATGATATCATCATCATCATCATCTCATCATGATATCATCATCATCAGCTCATCATGATATCAACAAAATCTCATCATGATAGCATCATCATCATCATCTTATCATGATATCATCATCATCTCATCATAATATCATCATCATGATATCATCATCTTGATATCATCATCATCATCATCATCTCATCATGATATCATCATCATCATCATCATCATCATCATCTCATCATGATATCATCATCATCATCATCATCATCATCATCATCTCATCATGATATCATCATCATCTCATCATAATATCATCATCATGATATCATCATCATGATATCATCATCATCATCATCATCTCATCATGATATCATCATCATCATCATCATCATCATCATCATCTCATCATGATATCATCATCATCATCATCTCATCATGATATCATCATCATCATCTCATCATGATATCATCATCATCATCTCATCATGATATCATCATCATCATCTCATCATGATATCATCATCATCATCTCATCATTATATCATCATCATCATCATCATCTCATCATGATATCATCATCATCATCTCATCGTGATAGCATCATCATCATCTCATCGTGATATCATCATCATGATATCATCATCATGATATCATCATCATGATATCATCATCATGATATCATCATCTCATCATGATATCATCATCATGATATCATCATCATCATCATCTCATCATGATATCATCATCATCATCATCATCTCATCATGATATCATCATCATCATCATCATCATCATCATCTCATCATGATATCATCATCATCATCTCATCATGATATCATCATCATCATCTCATCATGATATCATCATCATCATCATCTCATCATGATATCATCATCATCTCATCGTGATAGCATCATCTCATCATCATCTCATCATGATATCATCATCATCATCATCATCATCTCATCATGATATCATCATCATCATCATCTCATCATGATATCATCATCATCATCATCATCATCATCATGATATCATCATCATCATCATCATGATATCATCATCATCATCATCATGATATCATCATCATCATCATCATCATCATCATCATCATCATCATCTCATCATGATATCATCATCATCATCTCATCGTGATAGCATCATCATCATCATCTCATCATGATATCATCATCATCATCATCTCATCATGATATCATCATCATCATCATCATCATGATATCATCATCATCATCATCATGATATCATCATCATGATATCATCATCATGATATCATCATCATCATCATCTCATCATGATATCATCATCATCAGCTCATCATGATATCAACAAAATCTCATCATGATAGCATCATCATCATCATCTTATCATGATATCATCATCATCTCATCATAATATCATCATCATGATATCATCATCTTGATATCATCATCATCATCATCATCATCATCATCATCTCATCATGATATCATCATCATCATCATCATCATCTCATCATGATATCATCATCATCATCATCATCATCATCATCTCATCATGATATCATCATCATCTCATCATAATATCATCATCATGATATCATCATCATGATATCATCATCATCATCATCATCTCATCATGATATCATCATCATCATCATCATCATCATCTCATCATGATGTCATCATCATCATCTCATCATGATATCATCATCATCATCTCATCATGATATCATCATCATCATCATCTCATCATGATATCATCATCATCATCTCATCATTATATCATCATCATCATCATCTCATCATGATATCATCATCATCATCTCATCGTGATAGCATCATCATCATCTCATCGTGATATCATCATCATGATATCATCATCATGATATCATCATCATGATATCATCATCATGATATCATCATCATGATATCATCATCTCATCATGATATCATCATCATGATATCATCATCATCATCATCTCATCATGATATCATCATCATCATCATCATCATCATCATCATCTCATCATGATATCATCATCATCATCTCATCATGATATCATCATCATCATCTCATCATGATATCATCATCATCATCATCTCATCATGATATCATCATCATCTCATCGTGATAGCATCATCATCATCATCATCTCATCATGATATCATCATCATCATCATCATCATCTCATCATGATATCATCATCATCATCATCATCATCATCATCATCATCATCATCATCATCATCTCATCATGATATCATCATCATCATCATCTCATCATGATATCATCATCATCATCTCATCGTGATAGCATCATCATCATCTCATCGTGATATCATCATCATGATATCATCATCATCATCATCATCATGATATCATCATTATGATATCATCATCATCACCATCATCATCATCATCATATCATCATCATGATATCATCATCAACATCTCATCATTATATCGTCATCATGATATCATCATCATGATATCATCATCATCATCATCATCATCATCTCATCACGATATCATTATCATGATATCATCATCATGATATCATCATCATCTCATCATGATATTATCATCATGATATCATCATCATGATATCATCATCATGATATCATCATCATGATATCATCATCTCATCATGACATCATCATCATGATATCATCATCTCATAATGATATTATCATCATGATATCATCATCATGATATCATCATCATGATATCATCATCATGATATCATCATCTCATCATGATATCATCATCATGATATCATCATCATGATATCATCATCATGATATCATCATCATATCATGATATCATCATCATGATATCATCATCATCATCATCTCATCATGATATCATCATCATGATATCATTATCATCATCTCATCATGATATCATCATCATCATCTCATCATATCATCATCATGATCTCATCATGATATCGTCATCATGATTTCATCATCATCATCTCATCATGATATCATCATCATCATCATCTCATCATGATATCATCATCATCATCATCATATCATCATCATGATATCATCATCATCATCATCATCATCATCATATCATCATCATCTCATCATAATATCATCATCATGATATCATCATCATCATCTCATCATGATATCATCATCATTATCTCATCATGATATCATCATCATCATCATCTCATCATGATATCATCATCATCATCTCATCATGCTATCATTATCATCATCTCATCGTGATATCATCATCATGATATCATCATCATCATCATCATCATCATCTCATCATGATATCATCATCATTATTATCATCATCATCATTATCATCGTCTCATCATGATATCATCATCATGATATTTACATCATCATCTCATCATGATATCATCATCTCAACATGATATCATCATCATCATCTCATCATGATATCATAATCATGATTTTATCATCATCATCTCATCATATCATCATCATCTCATCATGATATCATCATCATCATCATCATCTCATCATGATATCATCATCATCATCATCATCTCATCATGATATCATCATCATCTTCATAATCATCTCATCATGATATCATCATCATCATCTCATCATGATATCATCATCATCATCTAATCATGATATCATCATCATCATCATCCTCTCATCATGATATCATCATCATGATATCATCATCATCATCTCATCATGATATCATCATCAACATCATCATCCTCTCATCATGATATCATCATCATGATATCATCATCATCATCTCATCCTGATATCATCATCATCATCATCATCCTCTCATCATGATATCATCATCATCATCTCATCATCATCATCTCATCATGATATCATCATCATCATCATCCTCTCATCATGATATCATCATCATGATATCATCATCATGATATCATCATCATGATATCATCATCATGATATCATCATGATATCATCATCATGATATCATCATCATCATCTCATCATGATATCATCATCATGATATCATCATCATCATCTCATCCTGATATCATCATCATCATCATCATCCTCTCATCATGATATCATCATCATCATCTCATCAGCATCATCTCATCATGATATCATCATCATCATCATCATCCTCTCATCATGATATCATCATCATGATATCATCATCATGATATCATCATCATGATATCATCATCATGATATCATCATGATATCATCATCATCATGATATCATCATCATGATATCATCATCATCATCATCTCATCATGATATCATCATCATCATCATCATCATCTCATCATGATATGATCATCGTCATCTCATTATGATATCATCATCATCATCTCATCATGATATCACCATGATATCATCATCATCATTATAATCATCTCATCATGATATCATCATCATCTCATCATGATATCATCATCATGATATCATTATTATCATCATCTCATCATGATATCATCATCATGATATCATCATCATGATATCATCATCATGATATCATCATCATGATCATCATCTCATAATGATATCATCATGATCATCTCATCATGATATCATCATCATGATATCATCATCATCATTATCATCATCTCATCATGATATCATCATCATCAAAATCTCATCATGATATCATCATCATCTCATCATGATATTATCATCATGATATCATCACCATCATCATCTCATCATGATATTATCATCATGATATCATCATCTCATCATGATATCATCATCATGATATCATCATCATCATCATCATCATAATGATATCATCATGATATCATCATCATCATCATCATGATATCATCATCATCATTATCATCATCATCTCATCATGATATCATCATCATCATCATCATCATCTCATCATGATATCATCATCATCATCATCATCATCATCATCATCTCATCATGATATCATCATCATCTCATCATGATATCATCATCATCTCATCGTGATAGCATCATCATCATCATCTCATCATGATATCATCATCATCATCATCATCTCATCATGATATCATCATCATCATCATGATAGCATCATCATCATCATCATCATCTCATCATGATATCATCATCATCATCATCTCATCATGATATCATCATCATCATCATCTCATCGTGATAGCATCATCATCATCTCATCGTGATATCATCATCATGATATCATCATCATTATCATCATCTCATCATGATATCATCATCATGATATCATCATCATCATCTCATCATGATATCATCATCATGATATCATCATCATCATCATCATCTCATCATGATATCATCATCATCAGCTCATCATGATATCATCAGAATCTCATCATGATAGCATCATCATCTTATCATGATATCATCATCATCTCATCATAATATCATCATCATGATATCATCATCATTATTATCATCATCTCATCATCATCATCATCATCTCATCATGATATCATCATCATCATCATCATCATCTCATCATGATATCATCATCATCATCATCATCATCATCATCATCATCATCATCATCATCTCATCATGATATCATCATCATCATCATCATCATCTCATCATGATATCATCATCATCATCATCATCATCATCTCATCATGATATTATCATCATCATCATCTCATCATGATATCATCATCATCATCTCATCGTGATAGCATCATCATCATCTCATCGTGATAGCATCATCATCATCTCATCGTGATATCATCATCATGATATCATCAGCATTATCATAATCTCATCATGATATCATCATCATGATATCATCATCATCATCATCTCATCATGATATCATCATCATGATATCATCATCATCATCATCATCATCTCATCATGATATCATCATCATCAGCTCATCATGATATCATCAAAATCTCATCATGATAGCATCATCATCATCATCATCTTATCATGATATCATCATCATCTCATCATAATATCATCATCATGATATCATCATCATTATTATCATCATCTCATCATCATTATCATCATCTCATCATGATATCATAATCATCATCATCATCATCTCATCATGATATCATCATCATCATCATCATCATCATCATCATCATCTCATCATGATATCATCATCATCATCATCATCATATCATCATCATCTCATCATGATATCATCATTATGATATCATCATCATCATCATCATCATCATCATCATCATCATCATCATCTCATCATGATATCATCATCATCATCATCATCATCTCATCATGATATCATCAAAATCTCATCATGATAGCATCATCATCTTATCATGATATCATCATCATCTCATCATAATATCATCATCATGATATCATCATCATTATTATCATCATCTCATCATCATCATCATCATCTCATCATGATATCATCATCATCATCATCATCATCTCATCATGATATCATCATCATCATCATCATCATCATCATCATCATCATCATCATCTCATCATGATATCATCATCATCATCATCATCATCATCTCATCATGATATCATCATCATCATCATCATCTCATCATGATATCATCATCATCATCATCATCATCATCATCATCATCATCATCTCATCATGATATCATCATCATCATCATCATCATCATCTCATCATGATATCATCATCATCATCATCATCTCATCATGATATCATCATCATCATCATCTCATCATGATATCATCATCATCATCTCATCGTGATAGCATCATCATCATCTCATCGTGATAGCATCATCATCATCTCATCGTGATATCATCATCATGATATCATCATCATTATCATAATCTCATCATGATATCATCATCATGATATCATCATCATCATCATCTCATCATGATATCATCATCATGATATCATCATCATGATATCATCATCATCATCATCATCTCATCATGATATCATCATCATCAGCTCATCATGATATCATCAAAATCTCATCATGATAGCATCATCATCATCATCATCTTATCATGATATCATCATCATCTCATCATAATATCATCATCATGATATCATCATCATTATTATCATCATCTCATCATCATTATCATCATCTCATCATGATATCATAATCATCATCATCATCATCTCATCATGATATCATCATCATCATCATCATCATCATCATCATCATCTCATCATGATATCATCATCATCATCATCATCTCATCATGATATCATCATGATATCATCATTATGATATCATCATCATCATCATCATCATCATCATCTCATCATGATATCATCATCATCATCATCATATCATCATCATCTCATCATGATATCATCATCATCATCATCATCATCATCATCATCATCATCATCATCATCATCTCAAAATGATATCATCATCATGATATTATCATCATCATCATCTCATCATGATATCATCATCTCATCATGATATCATCATCATTTCATCATGATATCATCATCATCATCATCATCATCATCATCATCATCATCATCATCATCATCTCATCATGATATCATCATCATCTCATTTTGATATCATCATCTCATCATGATATCATCATCATCTCATATGATATCATCATCATCATCATCATGATATCATCATCATCATCATGATATCATCATCATCATCATCATCATGATATCATCATCATCATCATGATATCATCATCATCATCATCATGATATCATCATCATCATCATCATCTCATCATGAAACCATCATCATCATCATCATCATCATCATCATCATCATCATCATCATGATATCATCATCATCATATCATCATCATCATCATCATCATCATCATCATGATATCATCATCATCATCATCATCATCATCATCATCATCAACATCATGATATCATCATCATCATCATCATCATGATATCATCATCATCTTGATATCATCATCATCATCATCATCATCATCATCATCATGATATCATCATCATCATCATCATCATCATATCATCATCATCATCATATCATCATCATCATCATCATCATCATCATCATCATCATCATCATCATCATATCATCATCATCATCATCATCATCATGATATTATCATCATCATCATCATCATCATCATCATCATCTTGATATCATCATCATCATCATCATCATCATCATGATATCATCATCATCATCATCATCATCATCATCATCATCATCATCATATCATCATCATCATCATATCATCATCATCATCATCATCATATCATCATCATCATCATCATCATCATGATATCATCATCATCATCATCATCATCATCATCATCATATCATCATCATCATCATCATCATCATCATCATCATCATCATCATCATCATCATCATCATATCATCATCATCATCATCATAATCATCATCATCATCATCTCATCATCATATCATCATCATCATCATCATATCATCATCATCATCATCATCATCATCATCATCATCATCCTCATCATATCATCATCATCATCATCATCATCATCATCATCATCATCATCATATCATCATCATCATCATCATCATCATCATCATCATGATATCATCATCATCATCATCATCATCATCATCATCATCATGATATCATCATCATCATCATCATCATCATCATCATATCATCATCATCATCATCATCATCATCATGATATCATCATCATCATCATCATATCATCATCATCATCATCATCATCATCATCATCATCATCATCATAATGATTTCATCATCATCATCATATCATCATCATCATCATCATGATATCATCATCATCATCATCATCATGATATCATCATCATCATCATCATCATCATCATCATATCATCATCATCATCATCATCATCATCATCATCATCATATCATCATCATCATCATAATCATCATCATCATCATCTCATCATGATATCATCATCATCATGATATCATCATCATCATCATCATCATCATCATCATCATGATATCATCATCTCATCATGATATCATCATCATGATATCATCATCATCATCTCATCATGATATCATCATCATCATCATCATCTCATCATGATATCATCATCATCATCATCATCGTCATCATCATCATCATCATCTCATCATGATATCATCATCATCATCTCATCATGATATCATCATCATCATCATCTCATATGATATCATCATCATCATCATCTCATATGATATCATCATCATCATCATCATCATCATGATATCATCATCATCATCATCATGATATCATCATCATCATCATCATCATCATCATGATATCATCATCATCATGATATCATCATCATCATCATCATCATATCATCATCATCATCATCATCATCATATCATCATCATCATCTCATCATGATATCATCATCATGATATCATCATCATGATATCATCATCATCATCTCATCATGATATCATCATCATCATCATCATCATCATCATCTCATCATCATCATCATCTCATCATGATATCATCATCATCATCTCATCATGATATCATCATCATCTCATGTGATATCATCATCATCATCATCATCATGATATCATCATCATCATCATGATATCATCATCATCATGATATCATCATCATCATCATCATGATATCATCATCATCTCATCATGATATCATCTTCATGATATTATCATCATCATCATCTCATCATGATATCATCATCTCATCATGATATAATCATCATCTCATCATGATATCATCATCATCATCATCATCATCATCATCTCATCATGATATCATCATCATCATCTCATTTTGATATCATCATCATCTCATCATGATATCATCATCATCTCATCATGATATCATCATTATGATATCATCATCATCATCATCATTATCATCTCATCATGATATCATCATCATCATCATCATCATCATCATCATCATGATTTCATCATCATGATATCATCATCATCATCTCATCATGATATCATCATCATCATCATCTCATCATGATATCATCATCATCATCATCATCCTCTCATCATGATATCATCATCATGATATAATCATCATCATCTCATCATGATATCATCATCATCATGATATCATCATCATGATATCATCATCATCATCTCATCATGATATCATCATCATCATCTCATTATGATATCATCATCATCATCATCTCATCATGATATCATCATGATATCAGCATCATCATTATAATCTTCTCATCATGATATCATCATCATCTCATCATGATATCATCATCATGATATCATTATTATCATCATATCATCATGATATCATCATCATGATATCATCATCATGATATCATCATCATGATATCATCATCATGATCATCATCTCATAATGATATCATCATGATCATCTCATCATGATATCATCATCATGATATCATCATCATCATTATCATCATCTCATCATGATATCATCATCATCAAAATCTCATCATGATATCATCATCATCTCATCATGATATTATCATCATGATATCATCACCATCATCATCTCATCATGATATTATCATCATGATATCATCATCTCATCATGATATCATCATTATCTCATCATGATATCATCATCATGATATCATCATCATCATCATCATCATCATCTCATCATGATATCATCATCATCATCATCATCATCTCATCATGATATCATCATCATCATCATCTCATCATGATATCATCATCATCATCATCATCTCATCATGATATCATCATCATCATCATCTCATCATGATATCATCATCATCATCTCATCGTGAAAGCATCATCATCATCATCATCTCATCATGATATCATCATCATCATCATCATCATCTCATCATGATATCATCATCATCATCATCATCATCTCATCATGATATCATCATCATCATCTCATCATGATATCATCATCATCATCATGATATCATCATCATCATCATCATCATCATCATCATCTCATCATGATATCATCATCATCTCATCATGATATCATCATCATCATCATCTCATCGTGATAGCATCATCATCATCTCATCGTGATATCATCATCATGATATCATCATCATTATCATCATCTCATCATGATATCATCATCATGATATCATCATCATCATCTCATCATGATATCATCATCATGATATCATCATCATCATCATCTCATCATGATATCATCATCATCAGCTCATCATGATATCATCAAAATCTCATCATGATAGCATCATCATCTTATCATGATATCATCATCATCTCATCATAATATCATCATCATGATATCATCATCATTATTATCATCATCTCATCATCATCATCATCATCTCATCATGATATCATCATCATGATATCATCATCATCATCATCATGATATCATCATCATCATCATCATCTCATCATGAAACCATCATCATCATCATCATCATCATCATCATCATCATCATCATCATCATCATCATCATGATATCATCATCATCATATCATCATCATCATCATCATCATCATCATCATCATCATGATATCATCATCATCATCATCATCATCATCATCATCATCAACATCATGATATCATCATCATCATCATCATCATGATATCATCATCATCTTGATATCATCATCATCATCATCATCATCATCATCATGATATCATCATCATCATCATCATCATCATATCATCATCATCATCATATCATCATCATCATCATCATCATCATCATCATCATCATCATCATCATATCATCATCATCATCATCATCATCATGATATTATCATCATCATCATCATCATCATCATCATCATCTTGATATCATCATCATCATCATCATCATCATCATGATATCATCATCATCATCATCATCATCATCATCATCATCATATCATCATCATCATCATATCATCATCATCATCATCATCATATCATCATCATCATCATCATCATCATGATATCATCATCATCATCATCATCATCATCATCATCATATCATCATCATCATCATCATCATCATCATCATCATCATCATCATCATCATCATCATCATCATATCATCATCATCATCATCATAATCATCATCATCATCATCTCATCATCATATCATCATCATCATCATCATATCATCATCATCATCATCATCATCATCATCATCATCCTCATCATATCATCATCATCATCATCATCATCATCATCATCATCATCATCATCATATCATCATCATCATCATCATCATCATCATCATCATGATATCATCATCATCATCATCATCATCATCATCATCATCATGATATCATCATCATCATCATCATCATCATCATCATATCATCATCATCATCATCATCATCATCATGATATCATCATCATCATCATCATATCATCATCATCATCATCATCATCATCATCATCATCATCATCATAATGATTTCATCATCATCATCATATCATCATCATCATCATCATGATATCATCATCATCATCATCATCATGATATCATCATCATCATCATCATCATCATCATCATATCATCATCATCATCATCATCATCATCATCATCATCATATCATCATCATCATCATAATCATCATCATCATCATCTCATCATGATATCATCATCATCATGATATCATCATCATCATCATCATCATCATCATCATCATCATGATATCATCATCTCATCATGATATCATCATCATGATATCATCATCATCATCTCATCATGATATCATCATCATCATCATCATCTCATCATGATATCATCATCATCATCATCATCGTCATCATCATCATCATCATCTCATCATGATATCATCATCATCATCTCATCATGATATCATCATCATCATCATCTCATATGATATCATCATCATCATCATCTCATATGATATCATCATCATCATCATCATCATCATGATATCATCATCATCATCATCATGATATCATCATCATCATCATCATCATCATCATGATATCATCATCATCATGATATCATCATCATCATCATCATCATATCATCATCATCATCATCATCATATCATCATCATCATCTCATCATGATATCATCATCATGATATCATCATCATGATATCATCATCATCATCTCATCATGATATCATCATCATCATCATCATCATCATCATCTCATCATCATCATCATCTCATCATGATATCATCATCATCATCTCATCATGATATCATCATCATCTCATGTGATATCATCATCATCATCATCATCATGATATCATCATCATCATCATGATATCATCATCATCATGATATCATCATCATCATCATCATGATATCATCATCATCTCATCATGATATCATCTTCATGATATTATCATCATCATCATCTCATCATGATATCATCATCTCATCATGATATAATCATCATCTCATCATGATATCATCATCATCATCATCATCATCATCATCTCATCATGATATCATCATCATCATCTCATTTTGATATCATCATCATCTCATCATGATATCATCATCATCTCATCATGATATCATCATTATGATATCATCATCATCATCATCATTATCATCTCATCATGATATCATCATCATCATCATCATCATCATCATCATCATGATTTCATCATCATGATATCATCATCATCATCTCATCATGATATCATCATCATCATCATCTCATCATGATATCATCATCATCATCATCATCCTCTCATCATGATATCATCATCATGATATAATCATCATCATCTCATCATGATATCATCATCATCATGATATCATCATCATGATATCATCATCATCATCTCATCATGATATCATCATCATCATCTCATTATGATATCATCATCATCATCATCTCATCATGATATCATCATGATATCAGCATCATCATTATAATCTTCTCATCATGATATCATCATCATCTCATCATGATATCATCATCATGATATCATTATTATCATCATATCATCATGATATCATCATCATGATATCATCATCATGATATCATCATCATGATATCATCATCATGATCATCATCTCATAATGATATCATCATGATCATCTCATCATGATATCATCATCATGATATCATCATCATCATTATCATCATCTCATCATGATATCATCATCATCAAAATCTCATCATGATATCATCATCATCTCATCATGATATTATCATCATGATATCATCACCATCATCATCTCATCATGATATTATCATCATGATATCATCATCTCATCATGATATCATCATTATCTCATCATGATATCATCATCATGATATCATCATCATCATCATCATCATCTCATCATGATATCATCATCATCATCATCATCATCTCATCATGATATCATCATCATCATCATCTCATCATGATATCATCATCATCATCATCATCTCATCATGATATCATCATCATCATCATCTCATCATGATATCATCATCATCATCTCATCGTGAAAGCATCATCATCATCATCATCTCATCATGATATCATCATCATCATCATCATCATCTCATCATGATATCATCATCATCATCATCATCATCTCATCATGATATCATCATCATCATCTCATCATGATATCATCATCATCATCATGATATCATCATCATCATCATCATCATCATCATCTCATCATGATATCATCATCATCTCATCATGATATCATCATCATCATCATCTCATCGTGATAGCATCATCATCATCTCATCGTGATATCATCATCATGATATCATCATCATTATCATCATCTCATCATGATATCATCATCATGATATCATCATCATCATCTCATCATGATATCATCATCATGATATCATCATCATCATCATCTCATCATGATATCATCATCATCAGCTCATCATGATATCATCAAAATCTCATCATGATAGCATCATCATCTTATCATGATATCATCATCATCTCATCATAATATCATCATCATGATATCATCATCATTATTATCATCATCTCATCATCATCATCATCATCTCATCATGATATCATCATCATCATCATCATCATCATCTCATCATGATATCATCATCATCATCATCATCATCATCTCATCATGATATCATCATCATCATCATCTCATCATGATATCATCATCATCATCATCTCATCATGATATCATCATCATCATCTCATCGTGATAGCATCATCATCATCTCATCGTGATAGCATCATCATCATCTCATCGTGATATCATCATCATGATATCATCAGCATTATCATAATCTCATCATGATATCATCATCATGATATCATCATCATCATCATCTCATCATGATATCATCATCATGATATCATCATCATCATCATCATCTCATCATGATATCATCATCATCAGCTCATCATGATATCATCAAAATATCATCATGATAGCATCATCATCATCATCATCTTATCATGATATCATCATCATCTCATCATAATATCATCATCATGATATCATCATCATTATTATCATCATCTCATCATCATTATCATCATCTCATCATGATATCATAATCATCATCATCATCATCTCATCATGATATCATCATCATCATCATCATCATCATCATCATCTCATCATGATATCATCATCATCATCATCATATCATCATCATCTCATCATGATATCATCATTATGATATCATCATCATCATCATCATCATCATCATCATCATCATCTCATCATGATATCATCATCATCATCATCATCATCTCATCATGATATCATCAAAATCTCATCATGATAGCATCATCATCTTATCATGATATCATCATCATCTCATCATAATATCATCATCATGATATCATCATCATTATTATCATCATCTCATCATCATCATCATCATCTCATCATGATATCATCATCATCATCATCATCATCTCATCATGATATCATCATCATCATCATCATCATCATCATCATCATCATCATCATCTCATCATGATATCATCATCATCATCATCATCATCATCTCATCATGATATCATCATCATCATCATCATCATCATCTCATCATGATATCATCATCATCATCATCTCATCATGATATCATCATCATCATCTCATCGTGATAGCATCATCATCATCTCATCGTGATAGCATCATCATCATCTCATCGTGATATCATCATCATGATATCATCAGCATTATCATAATCTCATCATGATATCATCATCATGATATCATCATCATCATCATCTCATCATGATATCATCATCATGATATCATCATCATCATCATCATCATCTCATCATGATATCATCATCATCAGCTCATCATGATATCATCAAAATCTCATCATGATAGCATCATCATCATCATCATCTTATCATGATATCATCATCATCTCATCATAATATCATCATCATGATATCATCATCATTATTACCATCATCTCATCATCATTATCATCATCTCATCATGATATCATAATCATCATCATCATCATCTCATCATGATATCATCATCATCATCATCATCATCATCATCATCATCATCTCATCATGATATCATCATCATCATCATCATCATATCATCATCATCTCATCATGATATCATCATTATGATATCATCATCATCATCATCATCATCATCATCATCATCATCATCATCTCATCATGATATCATCATCATCATCATCATCATCTCATCATGATATCATCAAAATCTCATCATGATAGCATCATCATCTTATCATGATATCATCATCATCTCATCATAATATCATCATCATGATATCATCATCATTATTATCATCATCTCATCATCATCATCATCATCTCATCATGATATCATCATCATCATCATCATCATCATCATCTCATCATGATATCATCATCATCATCATCATCATCATCATCATCATCATCATCATCTCATCATGATATCATCATCATCATCATCATCATCATCATCTCATCATGATATCATCATCATCATCATCATCATCTCATCATGATATCATCATCATCATCATCTCATCATGATATCATCATCATCATCTCATCGTGATAGCATCATCATCATCTCATCGTGATAGCATCATCATCATCTCATCGTGATATCATCATCATGATATCATCAGCATTTTCATAATCTCATCATGAGATCATCATCATGATATCATCATCATCATCATCTCATCATGATATCATCATCATGATATCATCATCATCATCATCATCATCATCTCATCATGATATCATCATCATCAGCTCATCATGATATCATCAAAATCTCATCATGATAGCATCATCATCATCATCATCTTATCATGATATCATCATCATCTCATCATAATATCATCATCATGATATCATCATCATTATTACCATCATCTCATCATCATTATCATCATCTCATCATGATATCATAATCATCATCATCATCATCTCATCATGATATCATCATCATCATCATCATCATCATCATCATCATCATCATCATCTCATCATGATATCATCATCATCATCATCATCATATCATCATCATCTCATCATGATATCATCATTATGATATCATCATCATCATCATCATCATCATCATCATCATCATCATCATCTCATCATGATATCATCATCATCATCATCATCATATCATCATCATCTCATCATGATATCATCATCATCATCATCATCATCATCATCATCATCTCAAAATGATATCATCATCATCTCATCATGATATCATCATCATGATATTATCATCATCATCATCTCATCATGATATCATCATCTCATCATGATATCATCATCATTTCATCATGATATCATCATCATCATCATCATCATCATCATCATCTCATCATGATATCATCATCATCTCATTTTGATATCATCATCTCATCATGATATCATCATCATCTCATCATGATATCATCATTATGATATCATCATTATGATATCATCATTATCATCTCATCATGATATCATAATCATCTCATCATGATATCATCATCATCATCATCTCATCATGATATCATCATCATCTCATCATGATATCATCATCATCTCATCATGATATCATCATCATGATATTATCATCATCATCATCACATCATGATATCATCATCTCATCATTATATCATCATCATCTCATCATGATATCATCATCATCATCATCATCTCATCATGATATCATCATCATCTCATTTTGATATCATCATCATCTCATCATGATATCATCATCATCTCATCATGATATCATCATTATGATATCATCATTATCATCTCATCATGATATCATCATCATCATCATCATCATCATCATCATCATCCTCTCATCATGATATCATCATCATGATATCATCATCATCATCTAATCATGATATCATCATCATCATCCTCTCATCATGATATCATCATCATGATATCATCATCATCATCTCATCATGATATCATCATCATCATCATCATCCTCTCATCATGATATCATCATCATGATATCATCATCATCATCTCATCATGATATCATCATCATCATCATCATCCTCTCATCATGATATCATCATCATCATCTCATCATCATCATCTCATCATGATATCATCATCATCATCATCCTCTCATCATGATATCATCATCATGATATCATCATCATGATATCATCATCATGATATCATCATCATGATATCATCATCATGATATCATCATGATATCATCATCATCATGATATCATCATCATGATATCATCATCATCATCTCATCATGATATCATCATCATGATATCATCATCATGATATCATCATCATGATATCATCATCATGATATCATCATCATGATATCATCATGATATCATCATCATCATGATATCATCATCATGATATCATCATCATCATCTCATCATGATATCATCATCATCATCATCATGATATCATCATCATCATCATCATCTACTCATCATGATATCATCATCATCATCTCATCATCATCATCTCATCATGATATCATCATCATCATCATCCTCTCATCATGATATCATCATCATGATATCATCATCATGATATCATCATCATGATATCATCATCATGATATCATCATGATATCATCATCATCATGATATCATCATCATGATATCATCATCATCATCATCTCATCATGATATCATCATCATCATCATCATCATCTCATCATGATATGATCATCGTCATCTCATTATGATATCATCATCATCATCTCATCATGATATCACCATGATATCATCATCATCATGATATCATCATCATGATATCATCATGATATCATCATCATCATGATATCATCATCATGATATCATCATCATCATCATCTCATCATGATATCATCATCATCATCATCATCATCATCTCATCATGATATGATCATCGTCATCTCATTATGATATCATCATCATCATCTCATCATGATATCACCATGATATCATCATCATCATGATATCATCATCATGATATCATCATGATATCATCATCATCATGATATCATCATCATGATATCATCATCATCATCATCTCATCATGATATCATCATCATCATCATCATCATCATCTCATCATGATATGATCATCGTCATCTCATTATGATATCATCATCATCATCTCATCATGATATCACCATGATATCATCATCATCATTATAATCATCTCATCATGATATCATCATCATCTCATCATGATATCATCATCATGATATCATTATTATCATCATCTCATCATGATATCATCATCATGATATCATCATCATGATATCATCATCATGATATCATCATCATGATCATCATCTCATAATGATATCATCATGATCATCTCATCATGATATCATCATCATATCATCATCATCATTATCATCATCTCATCATGATATCATCATCATCAAAATCTCATCATGATATCATCATCATCTCATCATGATATTATCATCATGATATCATCACCATCATCATCTCATCATGATATTATCATCATGATATCATCATCTCATCATGATATCATCATCATGATGTCATCATCATCATCATCATCATCATGATATCATCATGATATCATCATCATCATCATCATCATGATATCATCATCATCATTATCATCATCATCTCATCATGATATCATCATCATCATCATCATCATCATCATCATCATCATCATCATCTCATCATGATATCATCATCATCATCATCATCATCATCATCATCATCATCATCTCATCATGATATCATCATCATCTCATCGTGATAGCATCATCATCATCATCTCATCATGATATCATCATCATCATCATCTCATCATGATATCATCATCATCATCATCATCATCATCATGATATCATCATCATCATCATGATATCATCATCATCATCATCATGATATCATCATCATCATCATCATCATCATCATCATCATCTCATCATGATATCATCATCATCATCATCATCGTGATAGCATCATCATCATCTCATTGTGATATCATCATCATGATATCATCATCATCATCATCTTATCATGATATCATCATCATGATATCATCATCATCATCATCTCATCATGATATCATCATCATCAGCTCATCATGATATCAACAAAATCTCATCATGATAGCATCATCATCATCATCTTATCATGATATCATCATCATCTCATCATAATATCATCATCATGATATCATCATCTTGATATCATCATCATCATCATCATCTCATCATGATATCATCATCATCATCATCATCATCATCATCTCATCATGATATCATCATCATCATCATCATCATCATCATCATCTCATCATGATATCATCATCATCTCATCATAATATCATCATCATGATATCATCATCATGATATCATCATCATCTCATCATGATATCATCATCATCATCATCATCATCATCTCATCATGATATCATCATCATCATCTCATCATGATATCATCATCATCATCTCATCATGATATCATCATCATCATCTCATCATGATATCATCATCATCATCTCATCATTATATCATCATCATCATCATCTCATCATGATATCATCATCATCATCTCATCGTGATAGCATCATCATCATCTCATCGTGATATCATCATCATGATATCATCATCATGATATCATCATCATGATATCATCATCTCATCATGATATCATCATCTCATCATGATATCATCATCATGATATCATCATCATCATCATCTCATCATGATATCATCATCATCATCATCTCATCATGATATCATCATCATCATCATCATCATCATCATCATCATCTCATCATGATATCATCATCATCATCTCATCATGATATCATCATCATCATCTCATCATGATATCATCATCATCATCATCATCTCATCATGATATCATCATCATCTCATCGTGATAGCATCATCATCATCATCATCTCATCATGATATCATCATCATCATCATCATCATCATCTCATCATGATATCATCATCATCATCATCATCATCATCATCTCATCATGATATCATCATCATCATCATCATCATCATCATCATCTCATCATGATATCATCATCATCATCATCTCATCATGATATCATCATCATCATCTCATCGTGATAGCATCATCATCATCTCATCGTGATATCATCATCATGATATCATCATCATCATCATCATCATGATATCATCATTATGATATCATCATCATCACCATCATCATCATCATCATATCATCATCATGATATCATCATCAACATCTCATCATTATATCGTCATCATGATATCATCATCATGATATCATCATCATCATCATCATCATCATCTCATCACGATATCATTATCATGATATCATCATCATGATATCATCATCATGATATCATCATCATCTCATCATGATATTATCATCATGATATCATCATCATGATATCATCATCATGATATCATCATCATGATATCATCATCTCATCATGATATCATCATCATGATATCATCATCTCATAATGATATTATCATCATGATATCATCATCATGATATCATCATCATGATATCATCATCATGATATCATCATCTCATCATGATATCATCATCATGATATCATCATCATGATATCATCATCATCATATCATGATATCATCATCATGATATCATCATCATCATCATCTCATCATGATATCATCATCATGATATCATTATCATCATCTCATCATGATATCATCATCATCATCTCATCATATCATCATCATGATCTCATCATGATATCGTCATCATGATTTCATCATCATCATCTCATCATGATATCATCATCATCATCATCATCTCATCATGATATCATCATCATCATCATCATCATATCATCATCATGATATCATCATCATCATCATCATCATCATCATATCATCATCATCTCATCATAATATCATCATCATGATATCATCATCATCATCATCTCATCATGATATCATCATCATTATCTCATCATGATATCATCATCATCATCATCATCTCATCATGATATCATCATCATCATCTCATCATGATATCATCATCATTATCTCATCATGATATCATCATCATCATCATCTCATCATGATATCATCATCATCATCTCATCATGCTATCATTATCATCATCTCATCGTGATATCATCATCATGATATCATCATCATCATCATCATCATCTCATCATGATATCATCATCATTATTATCATCATCATCATTATCATCGTCTCATCATGATATCATCATCATGATATTTACATCATCATCTCATCATGATATCATCATCTCAACATGATATCATCATCATCATCTCATCATGATATCATAATCATGATTTTATCATCATCATCTCATCATATCATCATCATCTCATCATGATATCATCATCATCATCATCATCTCATCATGATATCATAATCATCATCTCATCATGATATCATCATCATCATGATATCATCATCATCTTCATAATCATCTCATCATGATATCATCATCATCATCATCTCATCATGATATCATCATCATCATCTAATCATGATATCATCATCATCATCATCCTCTCATCATGATATCATCATCATGATATCATCATCATCATCTCATCATGATATCATCATCATCATCATCATCATCATCATCATCCTCTCATCATGATATCATCATCATGATATCATCATCATCATCTCATCATGATATCATCATCATCATCATCATCCTCTCATCATGATATCATCATCATCATCTCATCATCATCATCTCATCATGATATCATCATCATCATCCTCTCATCATGATATCATCATCATGATATCATCATCATGATATCATCATCATGATATCATCATCATGATATCATCATGATATCATCATCATGATATCATCATCATCATCTCATCATGATATCATCATCATCATCATCATGATATCATCATCATCATCATCATCCTCTCATCATGATATCATCATCATCATCTCATCATCATCATCTCATCATGATATCATCATCATCATCATCCTCTCATCATGATATCATCATCATGATATCATCATCATGATATCATCATCATGATATCATCATCATGATATCATCATGATATCATCATCATCATGATATCATCATCATGATATCATCATCATCATCATCTCATCATGATATCATCATCATCATCATCATCATCATCATCATCTCATCATGATATGATCATCGTCATCTCATTATGATATCATCATCATCATCTCATCATGATATCACCATGATATCATCATCATCATTATAATCATCTCATCATGATATCATCATCATCTCATCATGATATCATCATCATGATATCATTATTATCATCATCTCATCATGATATCATCATCATGATATCATCATCATGATATCATCATCATGATATCATCATCATGATATCATCATCATGATCATCATCTCATAATGATATCATCATGATCATCTCATCATGATATCATCATCATGATATCATCATCATCATTATCATCATCTCATCATGATATCATCATCATCAAAATCTCATCATGATATCATCATCATCTCATCATGATATTATCATCATGATATCATCACCATCATCATCTCATCATGATATTATCATCATGATATCATCATCTCATCATGATATCATCATCATGATATCATCATCATCATCATCATTATCATGATATCATCATGATATCATCATGATCATCATCATGATATCATCATCATCATTATCATCATCATCTCATCATGATATCATCATCATCATCATCTCATCATGATATCATCATCATCATCATCATCATCATCATCATCATGATATCATCATCATCATCATCATGATATCATCATCATCATCATCATCATCATCATCATCTCATCATGATATCATCATCATCATCATCATCGTGATAGCATCATCATCATCTCATTGTGATATCATCATCATGATATCATCATCATCATCATCTTATCATGATATCATCATCATGATATCATCATCATCATCATCTCATCATGATATCATCATCATCAGCTCATCATGATATCAACAAAATCTCATCATGATAGCATCATCATCATCATCTTATCATGATATCATCATCATCTCATCATAATATCATCATCATGATATCATCATCTTGATATCATCATCATCATCATCATCTCATCATGATATCATCATCATCATCATCATCATCATCATCTCATCATGATATCATCATCATCATCATCATCATCATCATCATCATCATCTCATCATGATATCATCATCATCTCATCATAATATCATCATCATGATATCATCATCATGATATCATCATCATCTCATCATGATATCATCATCATCATCATCATCATCTCATCATGATATCATCATCATCATCTCATCATGATATCATCATCATCATCTCATCATGATATCATCATCATCATCTCATCATGATATCATCATCATCATCTCATCATTATATCATCATCATCATCATCTCATCATGATATCATCATCATCATCTCATCGTGATAGCATCATCATCATCTCATCGTGATATCATCATCATGATATCATCATCATGATATCATCATCATGATATCATCATCTCATCATGATATCATCATCTCATCATGATATCATCATCATGATATCATCATCATCATCATCTCATCATGATATCATCATCATCATCATCTCATCATGATATCATCATCATCATCATCATCATCATCATCATCATCTCATCATGATATCATCATCATCATCTCATCATGATATCATCATCATCATCTCATCATGATATCATCATCATCATCATCATCTCATCATGATATCATCATCATCTCATCGTGATAGCATCATCATCATCATCATCTCATCATGATATCATCATCATCATCATCATCATCATCTCATCATGATATCATCATCATCATCATCATCATCATCATCTCATCATGATATCATCATCATCATCATCATCATCATCATCATCATCATCATCTCATCATGATATCATCATCATCATCATCTCATCATGATATCATCATCATCATCTCATCGTGATAGCATCATCATCATCTCATCGTGATATCATCATCATGATATCATCATCATCATCATCATCATGATATCATCATTATGATATCATCATCATCACCATCATCATCATCATCATATCATCATCATGATATCATCATCAACATCTCATCATTATATCGTCATCATGATATCATCATCATGATATCATCATCATCATCATCATCATCATCATCTCATCACGATATCATTATCATGATATCATCATCATGATATCATCATCATGATATCATCATCATCTCATCATGATATTATCATCATGATATCATCATCATGATATCATCATCATGATATCATCATCATGATATCATCATCTCATCATGATATCATCATCATGATATCATCATCTCATAATGATATTATCATCATGATATCATCATCATGATATCATCATCATGATATCATCATCATGATATCATCATCTCATCATGATATCATCATCATGATATCATCATCATGATATCATCATCATGATATCATCATCATATCATGATATCATCATCATGATATCATCATCATCATCATCTCATCATGATATCATCATCATGATATCATTATCATCATCTCATCATGATATCATCATCATCATCTCATCATATCATCATCATGATCTCATCATGATATCGTCATCATGATTTCATCATCATCATCTCATCATGATATCATCATCATCATCATCATCTCATCATGATATCATCATCATCATCATCATCATATCATCATCATGATATCATCATCATCATCATCATCATCATCATATCATCATCATCTCATCATAATATCATCATCATGATATCATCATCATCATCATCTCATCATGATATCATCATCATTATCTCATCATGATATCATCATCATCATCATCATCTCATCATGATATCATCATCATCATCTCATCATGATATCATCATCATTATCTCATCATGATATCATCATCATCATCATCTCATCATGATATCATCATCATCATCTCATCATGCTATCATTATCATCATCTCATCGTGATATCATCATCATGATATCATCATCATCATCATCATCATCTCATCATGATATCATCATCATTATTATCATCATCATCATTATCATCGTCTCATCATGATATCATCATCATGATATTTACATCATCATCTCATCATGATATCATCATCTCAACATGATATCATCATCATCATCTCATCATGATATCATAATCATGATTTTATCATCATCATCTCATCATATCATCATCATCTCATCATGATATCATCATCATCATCTCATCATGATATCATAATCATCATCTCATCATGATATCATCATCATCATGATATCATCATCATCTTCATAATCATCTCATCATGATATCATCATCATCATCATCTCATCATGATATCATCATCATCATCTAATCATGATACCATCATCATCATCATCCTCTCATCATGATATCATCATCATGATATCATCATCATCATCTCATCATGATATCATCATCATCATCATCATCATCATCATCATCATCATCATCATCCTCTCATCATGATATCATCATCATGATATCATCATCATCATCTCATCATGATATCATCATCATCATCATCATCCTCTCATCATGATATCATCATCATCATCTCATCATCATCATCTCATCATGATATCATCATCATCATCCTCTCATCATGATATCATCATCATGATATCATCATCATGATATCATCATCATGATATCATCATGATATCATCATCATGATATCATCATCATCATCTCATCATGATATCATCATCATCATCATCATGATATCATCATCATCATCATCATCCTCTCATCATGATATCATCATCATCATCTCATCATCATCATCTCATCATGATATCATCATCATCATCATCCTCTCATCATGATATCATCATCATGATATCATCATCATGATATCATCATCATGATATCATCATGATATCATCATCATCATGATATCATCATCATGATATCATCATCATCATCATCTCATCATGATATCATCATCATCATCATCATCATCATCATCTCATCATGATATGATCATCGTCATCTCATTATGATATCATCATCATCATCTCATCATGATATCACCATGATATCATCATCATCATTATAATCATCTCATCATGATATCATCATCATCTCATCATGATATCATCATCATGATATCATTATTATCATCATCTCATCATGATATCATCATCATGATATCATCATCATGATATCATCATCATGATATCATCATCATGATCATCATCTCATAATGATATCATCATGATCATCTCATCATGATATCATCATCATGATATCATCATCATCATTATCATCATCTCATCATGATATCATCATCATCAAAATCTCATCATGATATCATCATCATCTCATCATGATATTATCATCATGATATCATCACCATCATCATCTCATCATGATATTATCATCATGATATCATCATCTCATCATGATATCATCATCATGATATCATCATCATCATCATCATTATCATGATATCATCATGATATCATCATGATCATCATCATGATATCATCATCATCATTATCATCATCATCTCATCATGATATCATCATCATCATCATCTCATCATGATATCATCATCATCATCATCATCATCATCTCATCATGATATCATCATCATCTCATCATGATATCATCATCATCATCTCATCGTGATAGCATCATCATCATCATCTCATCATGATATCATCATCATCATCATCATCTCATCATGATATCATCATCATCATCATGATATCATCATCATCATCATCATCATCATCATCATCTCATCATGATATCATCATCATCATCATCTCATCATGATATCATCATCATCATCATCTCATCGTGATAGCATCATCATCATCTCATCGTGATATCATCATCATGATATCATCATCATTATCATCATCTCATCATGATATCATCATCATCATCTCATCATGATATCATCATCATGATATCATCATCATCATCATCTCATCATGATATCATCATCATCAGCTCATCATGATATCATCAAAATCTCATCATGATAGCATCATCATCTTATCATGATATCATCATCATCTCATCATAATATCATCATCATGATATCATCATCATTATTATCATCATCTCATCATCATCATCATCATCTCATCATGATATCATCATCATCATCATCATCATCATCATCATCATCATCATCATCATCATCTCATCATGATATCATCATCATCATCATCATCATCTCATCATGATATCATCATCATCATCATCATCATCATCATCTCATCATGATATTATCATCATCATCATCTCATCATGATATCATCATCATCATCTCATCGTGATAGCATCATCATCATCTCATCGTGATAGCATCATCATCATCTCATCGTGATATCATCATCATGATATCATCAGCATTATCATAATCTCATCATGATATCATCATCATGATATCATCATCATCATCATCTCATCATGATATCATCATCATCAGCTCATCATGATATCATCAAAATCTCATCATGATATCATAATCATCAGCTCATCATGATATCATCATCATGATATCATCATCATCATCATCATCTCATCATGATATCATCATCATCAGCTCATCATGATATCATCAAAATCTCATCATGATAGCATCATCATCATCATCATCTTATCATGATATCATCATCATCTCATCATAATATCATCATCATGATATCATCATCATTATTACCATCATCTCATCATCATTATCATCATCTCATCATGATATCATAATCATCATCATCATCATCTCATCATGATATCATCATCATCATCATCATCATCATCATCATCATCATCATCATCATCATCATCTCATCATGATATCATCATCATCATCATCATCATATCATCATCATCTCATCATGATATCATCATTATGATATCATCATCATCATCATCATCATCTCATCATGATATCATCATCATCATCATCATATCATCATCATCTCATCATGATATCATCATCATCATCATCATCATCATCATCATCATCTCAAAATGATATCATCATCATCTCATCATGATATCATCATCATGATATTATCATCATCATCATCATCTCATCATGATATCATCATCTCATCATGATATCATCATCATTTCATCATGATATCATCATCATTTCATCATGATATCATCATCATCATCATCATCATCATCATCATCATCATCTCATCATGATATCATCATCATCTCATTTTGATATCATCATCTCATCATGATATCATCATCATCTCATCATGATATCATCATTATGATATCATCATTATGATATCATCATTATCATCTCATCATGATATCATCATCATCTCATCATGATATCATCATCATCATCATCTCATCATGATATCATCATCATCTCATCATGATATCATCATCATCTCATCATGATATCATCATCATGATATTATCATCATCATCATCACATCATGATATCATCATCTCATCATTATATCATCATCATCTCATCATGATATCATCATCATCATCATCTCATCATGTAATCATCATCATCTCATTTTGATATCATCATCATCTCATCATGATATCATCATCATCTCATCATGATATCATCATTATGATATCATCATTATCATCTCATCATGATATCATCATCATCATCATCATCATCATCATCATCCTCTCATCATGATATCATCATCATGATATCATCATCATCATCTAATCATGATATCATCATCATCATCATCCTCTCATCATGATATCATCATCATGATATCATCATCATCATCTCATCATGATATCATCATCATCATCATCATCCTCTCATCATGATATCATCATCATGATATCATCATCATCATCTCATCATGATATCATCATCATCATCATCATCCTCTCATCATGATATCATCATCATCATCTCATCATCATCATCTCATCATGATATCATCATCATCATCATCCTCTCATCATGATATCATCATCATGATATCATCATCATGATATCATCATCATGATATCATCATCATGATATCATCATGATATCATCATCATCATGATATCATCATCATGATATCATCATCATCATCTCATCATGATATCATCATCATCATCATCATGATATCATCATCATCATCATCATCCTCTCATCATGATATCATCATCATCATCTCATCATCATCATCTCATCATGATATCATCATCATCATCATCCTCTCATCATGATATCATCATCATGATATCATCATCATGATATCATCATCATGATATCATCATCATGATATCATCATGATATCATCATCATCATGATATCATCATCATGATATCATCATCATCATCATCTCATCATGATATCATCATCATCATCATCATCATCTCATCATGATATGATCATCGTCATCTCATTATGATATCATCATCATCATCTCATCATGATATCACCATGATATCATCATCATCATGATATCATCATCATGATATCATCATGATATCATCATCATCATGATATCATCATCATGATATCATCATCATCATCATCATCTCATCATGATATCATCATCATCATCATCATCATCTCATCATGATATGATCATCGTCATCTCATTATGATATCATCATCATCATCTCATCATGATATCACCATGATATCATCATCATCATTATAATCATCTCATCATGATATCATCATCATCTCATCATGATATCATCATCATGATATCATTATTATCATCATCTCATCATGATATCATCATCATGATATCATCATCATGATATCATCATCATGATATCATCATCATGATCATCATCTCATAATGATATCATCATGATCATCTCATCATGATATCATCATCATGATCATCATCATCATCATTATCATCATCTCATCATGATATCATCATCATCAAAATCTCATCATGATATCATCATCATCTCATCATGATATTATCATCATGATATCATCACCATCATCATCTCATCATGATATTATCATCATGATATCATCATCTCATCATGATATCATCATCATGATATCATCATCATCATCATCATCATCATGATATCATCATGATATCATCATCATCATCATCATCATCATCATCATCATGATATCATCATCATCATTAACATCATCATCTCATCATGATATCATCATCATCATCATCATCATCATCATCATCTCATCATGATATCATCATCATCATCATCATCATCATCATCATCTCATCATGATATCATCATCATCATCTCATCGTGATAGCATCATCATCATCATCTCATCATGATATCATCATCATCATCATCATCTCATCATGATATCATCATCATCATCATCATCATCATCATCATCATGATATCATCATCATCATCATCATCATGATATCATCATCATCATCATCATGATATCATCATCATCATCATCATCATCATCATCATCTCATCATGATATCATCATCATCATCATCATCGTGATAGCATCATCATCATCTCATTGTGATATCATCATCATGATATCATCATCATCATCATCTTATCATGATATCATCATCATGATATCATCATCATCATCATCTCATCATGATATCATCATCATCAGCTCATCATGATATCAACAAAATCTCATCATGATAGCATCATCATCATCATCTTATCATGATATCATCATCATCTCATCATAATATCATCATCATGATATCATCATCTTGATATCATCATCATCATCATCATCTCATCATGATATCATCATCATCATCATCATCATCATCTCATCATGATATCATCATCATCATCATCTCATCATGATATCATCATCATCTCATCATAATATCATCATCATGATATCATCATCATGATATCATCATCATCTCATCATGATATCATCATCATCATCATCATCATCATCATCATCATCTCATCATGATATCATCATCATCATCTCATCATGATATCATCATCATCATCTCATCATGATATCATCATCATCATCTCATCATGATATCATCATCATCATCTCATCATTATATCATCATCATCATCATCTCATCATGATATCATCATCATCATCTCATCGTGATAGCATCATCATCATCTCATCGTGATATCATCATCATGATATCATCATCATGATATCATCATCATGATATCATCATCTCATCATGATATCATCATCATGATATCATCATCATCTCATCATGATATCATCATCATCATCATCTCATCATGATATCATCATCATCATCATCATCATCATCATCATCATCTCATCATGATATCATCATCATCTCATCATGATATCATCATCATCATCTCATCATGATATCATCATCATCATCATCTCATCATGATATCATCATCATCTCATCGTGATAGCATCATCATCATCATCATCTCATCATGATATCATCATCATCATCATCATCATCATCTCATCATGATATCATCATCATCATCATCATCATCATCTCATCATGATATCATCATCATCATCATCATTATCATCATCATCTCATCATGATATCATCATCATCATCATCTCATCATGATATCATCATCATCATCTCATCGTGATAGCATCATCATCATCTCATCGTGATATCATCATCATGATATCATCATCATCATCATCATCATGATATCATCATTATGATATCATCATCATCACCATCATCATCATCATCATATCATCATCATGATATCATCATCAACATCTCATCATTATATCGTCATCATGATATCATCATCATGATATCATCATCATGATCATCATCTCATAATGATATCATCATGATCATCTCATCATGATATCATCATCATGATATCATCATCATCATTATCATCATCTCATCATGATATCATCATCATCAAAATCTCATCATGATATCATCATCATCTCATCATGATATTATCATCATGATATCATCACCATCATCATCTCATCATGATATTATCATCATGATATCATCATCTCATCATGATATCATCATCATGATATCATCATCATCATCATCATCATCATGATATCATCATGATATCATCATCATCATCATCATCATGATATCATCATCATCATTATCATCATCATCTCATCATGATATCATCATCATCATCATCATCATCATCTCATCATGATATCATCATCATCATCATCATCATCATCATCATCTCATCATGATATCATCATCATCTCATCATGATATCATCATCATCATCTCATCGTGATAGCATCATCATCATCATCTCATCATGATATCATCATCATCATCATCATCATCATCTCATCATGATATCATCATCATCATCATCATCATCATCATCATGATATCATCATCATCATCATCATGATATCATCATCATCATCATCATGATATCATCATCATCATCATCATCATCATCATCATCATCATCATCATCTCATCATGATATCATCATCATCATCATCATCATCGTGATAGCATCATCATCATCTCATTGTGATATCATCATCATGATATCATCATCATCATCATCTTATCATGATATCATCATCATGATATCATCATCATCATCATCTCATCATGATATCATCATCATCAGCTCATCATGATATCAACAAAATCTCATCATGATAGCATCATCATCATCATCTTATCATGATATCATCATCATCTCATCATAATATCATCATCATGATATCATCATCTTGATATCATCATCATCATCATCATCATCATCATCTCATCATGATATCATCATCATCATCATCATCATCTCATCATGATATCATCATCATCATCATCATCATCATCATCATCTCATCATGATATCATCATCATCTCATCATAATATCATCATCATGATATCATCATCATGATATCATCATCATGATATCATCATCATCATCATCTCATCATGATATCATCATCATCATCAACATCATCATCTCATCATGATATCATCATCATCATCTCATCATGATATCATCATCATCATCTCATCATGATATCATCATCATCATCTCATCATGATATCATCATCATCATCTCATCATTATATCATCATCATCATCATCTCATCATGATATCATCATCATCATCTCATCGTGATAGCATCATCATCATCTCATCGTGATATCATCATCATGATATCATCATCATGATATCATCATCATGATATCATCATCTCATCATGATATCATCATCATGATATCATCATCATCATCATCATCTCATCATGATATCATCATCATCATCATCTCATCATGATATCATCATCATCATCTCATCATGATATCATCATCATCATCTCATCATTATATCATCATCATCATCATCTCATCATGATATCATCATCATCATCTCATCGTGATAGCATCATCATCATCTCATCGTGATATCATCATCATGATATCATCATCATGATATCATCATCATGATATCATCATCTCATCATGATATCATCATCATGATATCATCATCATCATCATCTCATCATGATATCATCATCATCATCATCTCATCATGATATCATCATCATCATCATCATCATCTCATCATGATATCATCATCATCATCTCATCATGATATCATCATCATCATCTCATCATGATATCATCATCATCATCATCTCATCATGATATCATCATCATCTCATCGTGATAGCATCATCATCATCATCATCTCATCATGATATCATCATCATCATCATCATCATCTCATCATGATATCATCATCATCATCATCATCATCATCATCTCATCATGATATCATCATCATCATCATCATCATCATCTCATCATGATATCATCATCATCATCATCTCATCATGATATCATCATCATCATCTCATCGTGATAGCATCATCATCATCTCATCGTGATATCATCATCATGATATCATCATCATCATCATCATCATGATATCATCATTATGATATCATCATCATCATCATCATCATCATCATCATCATCATCATCATATCATCATCATGATATCATCATCATCATCTCATCATTATATCATCATCATGATATCATCATCATGATATCATCATCATCATCATCATCATCATCTCATCACGATATCATTATCATGATATCATCATCATGATATCATCATCATCTCATCATGATATTATCATCATGATATCATCATCATGATATCATCATCATGATATCATCATCATGATATCATCATCTCATCATGATATCATCATCATGATATCATCATCATCATCTCATAATGATATTATCATCATGATATCATCATCATGATATCATCATCATGATATCATCATCATGATATCATCATCATGATATCATCATCATGATATCATCATCATATCATGATATCATTATCATGATATCATCATCATCATCATCATCTCATCATGATATCATCATCATGATATCATTATCATCATCTCATCATGATATCATCATCATGATATCATCATCATCATCTCATCATATCATCATCATGATCTCATCATGATATCGTCATCATGATTTCATCATCATCATCTCATCATGATATCATCATCATCATCATCATCTCATCATGATATCATCATCATCATCATCATATCATCATCATGATATCATCATCATCATCATCATCATATCATCATCATCTCATCATAATATCATCATCATGATATCATCATCATCATCATCTCATCATGATATCATCATCATTATCTCATCATGATATCATCATCATCATCATCATCTCATCATGATATCATCATCATCATCTCATCATGCTATCATTATCATCATCCCATCGTGATATCATCATCATGATATCATCATCATCATCATCATCATCTCATCATGATATCATCATCATTATTATCATCATCATCATTATCATCGTCTCATCATGATATCATCATCATGATATTTACATCATCATCTCATCATGATATCATCATCTCAACATGATATCATCATCATCATCTCATCATGATATCATAATCATGATTTTATCATCATCATCTCATCATATCATCATCATCTCATCATGATATCATCATCATCATCATCATCTCATCATGATATCATCATCATCATCATCATCTCATCATGATATTGTTTTGGATCTGATCAAGGGTCAGTTATGTTGATGTGTTGGTCCAAATTAGTTAGATATGATACGTGCACGGAGAGAAAAGACACTGACACACTCTGTGGAGTCAAAGCAAATCTCTACTTTATTGGGTGTGATACAGTTTGATATACACTTCAGGAGATAGGAAGGGGGCGTCTTTTGTACCACTAGTTGATTGGTTATATGTAGGACAATAGGTGTGCTTATGCAAATATACCCGTATCTTAGTAAAGCTGCACAAGCAACAGGGGGGAAGAAGGGGGGTTGTATTCTGTAAGGAAATGTCTCTATCTTCTAAGCACCGTTTTAACTGTTAAAACAAGCAAGTGTCCATTTTATGTCATATTGCCATAACAGTCCCCCCTTGGATCACTTGATTGTATACTGTCCCTGACACCTATCGGGCCCTAGCTCATCTGTCCCAATGTGCCTCGGAACTCTTTTCTTGCTGCACGTTAGACGAGTGATGGCTTGTCCATCATCCCCCTTGTTACAGACTTTGCACATAGGGAAGTCAGATGCTGTCCCTAAGGTGCTATGCTAAATAACTGTTACTGTTACAAATAACTGTTACACATATATCTAAAATAATTCTTTCCAGAATTTGGAAAGAACTCTGCTGACAGTGAAAAAGGATTTGTTGCTTATATCTTGGCCTTGAACAGTGAGGTGAACAATAAAAACTGTTTTAATGAGCTCGGGTGATAATAGAAAATAGTGATACTATGGACTTAGAGTTCCAGGCCCTTAGCCAACTTTTCTTCTCCTGGTCCTCCTAGTACCATTTCAAGGCTGAGAACTCTTCAGATAAGAGATGAATACATGTCTCTAATAAAATTAAGCTAAACAGTATCAAAGCGAAATCAGCTCTTTTTTTTTTTTTTAACCCTTGCTATCCCAGGTTAACCCTTCAGTTCCACTCTTTTATCCAAATGCTAATATGAATAACTTTATTGCCATATTTGATATATCCTAGAGAAGGCCAGTGTTTTCTGAAGGCTTTCTCTTGCTTGATTGCATAGCTTTAGCAATGGTGCATTTAGCGCATTCTATGATTATATAAAAAGCACATATAACTACTATAATTAAAACAAAACACTTAACGATCTTCTAACCATGAACATATTCCAAATGTTCAATCAAAACCTGTGGCCTACTTGAGATCTGTGACCACTTTTCTTATATTATTTAACTACTGTAGGATAAAATTAGAGTGGTCCGATAAATTAAAACAACATATTCAATCAAAAATACCACATCCATAATAAATCTTATAATAACCGACTATGGCTGTCCTGTTTTACCGGACTGCCTCAGGACAATACTGATTAGGTTTAGACCTTTGGCGATTGAGCAGACCTTGGCTTCGCTCAGCAGAGATATTGGACTTACAATCTAAAAAAATTCAAAGTATCTCTCTCTTAAATCCTGCTATAACTATCTAACTATGTTACATAATGTTACATAATGGCATAACCTGATGACCCAAAAACACATGTGGTCACAAAACTATATAATTTTGCACATAGAGGCACCAAAGATGTATTAAGAAATATATGTGCAAAGCAAACATTACATACTTGGTTTTGTTATTTAGGCTGGTACAGGAATGTTCTGGAGAATATACTGATAATAGAGAACATCTGCTGCCCATGTCCTTGCCTTGAGATAAGATGGACCTATCATTGCTCTTGCTGGAACAAAACAAATTAAATATCTGTTGTTCATTGCTTCTCTTACCCTGCCTAATAAAACCCCTTTATTAGTATCAGTAAAAAATAAAACATTATTCCGGAGTTTGCCATTCCCCAGGACTGTTGTTGACTAAATACTTTAAAGTGACTTGGAGCAAAGCTGAACATGCATTCAGAACACACAAGATGGCATACATTCAGAACATAAAGCGTCAGTCAGACAAAATGGCAGCGGACAAAACAATATGGTCTCCAATCCACGACGTGACTCCAGAGGCCCCTACAGTCCATTTAATATTCATACTGTTCTCCCCTTTTATTCTTAGAAATTGACATTGTCTGTTTTTAAGGATAACCATCA
This sequence comes from Pelodytes ibericus, assembly GCA_036172795.1. NCBI lineage: Eukaryota > Metazoa > Chordata > Amphibia > Anura > Pelodytidae > Pelodytes > Pelodytes ibericus. The sequence goes on along the minus strand of CM069861.1, from coordinate 76,867,378 downwards.
GGAGTTGCCTGGTCAACATAATCATTGTATCCAAGGTGATAAGGCACACTTCCTCGATTTCACACATTGGTAGGTCATCCAGCTTAGTTGCACTGTAAGCTTCCATAATGGGGAATATTTGACCAGCATCTTCCAGTCTTCTCGTAGGGGCATGATGTCAGTGGTCAGGATGCACTTGAGGATGAGACCCTTGAAACAAACAACATAAACACAGACAATTAGCAACACTGATATCACACATGCCAAACCACTTACAAGTTTCGCTCCAAGTGATCCTAGCCAATTTCCCAGTCCCAGGGGATCTCACGGATTACCTGTGAACACTTTTTAACCTGCTCCTTAAATCCATAATCCTTCTCGATTAAACTTTTTTACAAAAACAAACTTATTTTAAAATATCTGAAAAAACTTCCTAACATTCTCTATATAAAATTCCGCAAAAATACTATCAAAATACAATTTCTTTATAGGTCGACTCAATCCTGTTTGTTAGAGCCGGTCTAATTGTTATATTTCAAAATTTCACTATACTTCAAAAATACCCATAATAACACAATTATACAAATCTTTAACATAAAATTTACAAATCACCAATAACAATTTTATACATATATACTCAATGAAAATATACTTCCCAACAATGATGATCTGTCGTAGACTGTTGTATCTGTTGCAGACTCCTGGGTGATTTGTTTACGAGTTACCCATTAAGGTAAAATCTTGGCTTATGTTGGCTAGTGGTCAGGGATTATTATGCCCATCAAAATACTAAATTGCTGCTCCTTTGTTGGCCTGTTTGTCAGTACAGGAATGTGATTTACGTAAATAACGTGGATCCAGGAATTGATTTGAACAACTTTCACAACAATATTCCGATAAACTTTGTGAGAATCCTGTTACATGAATTGGAAAACTTTTTCTTCTTTTAAAAATAAACTTTTTCTTTAGAAATAATTATGATCAGCATTAGATTCGTTGGTGCACTTTGAACTTGTCTTTTGTTGGCTGTACAGCTTTAATCGATATGAAAATAAAACTCGAAAAAATTCCAGTTAGTAACATGCAATATTTCACTAAACATCTTATTAATCTTCACATTAAAATATAATTAAAACATATTATTACTGCTAGTCTGTGTTGCAATATAATTATAAAAACTTGTCAAACTGTACTATTCTTGAAATATTATTACCCTTTTATAATCATAGTTGAATCAATTGATAATGTGAGAATATGTTCTCATACATAATAATCATGTATCTCTTTACCATTAGGACAAATACTGTCATGATTAGATTATATAACCATAGCACATAACACATAGAACTTCTCAATAACTAACAGTAACAGTAATTCTGGCCCGTTCTCCCCCTCCCTTCACAAAAAGAAAAAATAATAATTTTGCAGCTGCTGCTACAATTCTCTTATCTGCAAATAGACTGTCAGAGAGAAGGGGGGCTTCTGGGGAAGCTTTCTCTCAACTTCACTATTAACTCCTACAAACTTGTCTGTTTATAACACGACACTAAAAACATGACATTAAAAACTTGTCTTGCATCTAAAACGTTAAACAACTTCTCAATATTCTCTCACTATGTATCACATGAGGTACTTTGCCTTAATAGTAACAAAAATTAGAACGCAACAAATTAACATTATATCTTTGCACGTGTGTGCATTTACTGTATATAAATGTGATAGAATGCAAATGCTATCTCTGTGTCTATTTAAATACGTATTGCTCTTTACCTAGCAATCTAACATCCCTATAGTGAATGTTATATTCATATAACACCAACAGTGTAAGTAGCGCTGTACACGAATTCTAGTTACACTAAATAGATAAAACTATTACAGTGTATGCAAGTTACCACAGATTATATCGGATGGGCAAAAAGTTGCTTTAAAACACTAATGAATTCTTTTTCTTACTTAAAGATACATTTACACAAATGTAGTAGCAAATTAATTCCACCATTAAAAACACTTTCTGTTCATCCATGTCTATATCTTCTACTATCCACCTTTCCTGGTGAATTGCTCTAGCAACTCTGAATCAGGCTTCTGCTGTCTGTACTAGGTTATTGTCTTGTAACATTCCTTCTTTCCTTTCAACAGTCTGCGCCAGTCCTCTGGCTGCAGCCGTCCGCCGGTATTCATATTGATACCACATATCTTAGTTACTTTCTATGCTTTCTTTACTGCCTCTTCACTTTCTATTTCACTATATCACATGCTAAATTATCCTTGCTGGGTTTCTCTAATTTCGTTCATAGATTCATTGGCCTGTCTAAGGAATTCAGCTTGCTCCCCAGTTATGGTGCGTATTTGTGTTCTCAAGTCCTGTATTTCATGTTCAAGGTGTTGATCTGACTGTGATGTAATGGGCTATAGTGTTATGGGGTTGTAGGATGTGCCGCACTTCCTGGGGTACTAGTGTAGGGAGTAAGGTCTGCGTGTCTACTAGTATAGGGAATGGTTCCCTCATCATCCTCCCCCTCATCATCCTCAGCCACCATCAGCTGGGTTATGGGAGGTGGCGGTGCGGGCCGTGTGGGGGGTGTACAGAAAATACCATCTGGATTAATCATGGGATACAGGTGATGAAAACTATTGGAGCGGGCTGGACAGGAGGGTAGGGGGTTAAGGGGAATTAAAGGTCCAGCCGTGGGCGTCAGCTGAGGATAAGATGGCGCCCAACGTGGGGCACACGAGAGACCTCCTGGCGGGACACCCCCCAAACCATCGGACAGAGGCGAGACACATCAACGGACACCGGGACTGCAGCCCGTGATTGAGGTGAGGAAGTTTATCATCTTACCTACATGTGTCACTTGATGTAGTCTTCGTATATCTGTCCGAGGGAGGATGTGACGCCAGTCAGAGGCATCGTGTGGGCATGACAGTAAGAATCCCCATATGTTGAAAATATCTTGATGTGTTGTATATTGTGAGGAGAACTTTGAGTGACTAACCTATATCTATGTATAATAATAAGTCTACCTCAAAATTCCTGTACCGCGGGTCAGCCCAGTTGTCTACCCGTGGGGACAGATGGGGAGGAGGCGGTCAGAGTAAGCCCAGGTGTGCTGCGTATGGTCACAGAGAACTATACGGATCAGACTCTGACTCAACAAAATATACGTAATATATGGTGAATCACAAGATTAAGTTACGGAACCCCCCCATATGTTGAAAATATCTTCATGTGTGGTATATTATGACGAGAACTTGGAGTGACTAACCTATATCTACGTATAAGAATAAGTCTACCTCAAAATTCCTGTACCGCGGGTCAGCCCAGTTGTCTACCCGTGGGGACAGATGGGGAGGAGGCGGTCAGAGTAAGCCCAGGTGTGCTGTGTATGGTCACGGAGAACTATACATATTAGACTCTGACTCAACAAAATATACGTAATATATGGTGAATCACAAAATTAAGTTACGGAAAGTCCCAGGAAGTGACTAAGTGAAACGGGTAATAATGCAAGTGTCCCGAAGGGTTACGGCGGACAAAAGAGGGTGGCTCGCTGTGTAGTACCATATGGCGACAATTGTTAAGTGATAAAAGAGGCAAACTGCTAGATGACAATTTGCCACAAGCAGTCGAGGTGTGGCTTGACTGTAGTAAAGAATTTGAAAGGACAGGAGGGAAGCAAAAATATTATGAGAATTCAGGAAGGCATTATTGCATACCTGGTAAAATCACTGGGCTGAGGCAGCCACCGCCCTATAATGGCGCCGACAAGAAGAAGGTGGTTCCATATGTGGTTAGCAAAACCCCTCTTCCAGAGAGACGTGTTTTACGTGTGCTCCACATAGCCACACTTTTGTAGTTTCCCAGCACGTCCCCCAAGCCCCACGTTGGGCGCCAACTGTTTTGGATCTGATCAAGGGTCAGTTATGTTGATGTGTTGGTCCAAATTAGTTAGATATGATACGTGCACGGAGAGAAAAGACACTGACACACTCTGTGGAGTCAAAGCAAATCTCTACTTTATTGGGTGTGATACAGTTTGATATACACTTCAGGAGATAGGAAGGGGGCGTCTTTTGTACCACTAGTTGATTGGTTATATGTAGGACAATAGGTGTGCTTATGCAAATATACCCGTATCTTAGTAAAGCTGCACAAGCAACAGGGGGGAAGAAGGGGGGTTGTATTCTGTAAGGAAATGTCTCTATCTTCTAAGCACCGTTTTAACTGTTAAAACAAGCAAGTGTCCATTTTATGTCATATTGCCATAACAATATCATAATCATCATCTCATCATGATATCATCATCATCATATCATCATCATCTTCATAATCATCTCATCATGATATCATCATCATCATCTCATCATGATATCATCATCATCATCTAATCATGATATCATCATCATCATCATCCTCTCATCATGATATCATCATCATGATATCATCATCATCATCTCATCATGATATCATCATCATCATCATCATCATCATCATCATCATCCTCTCATCATGATATCATCATCATGATATCATCATCATCATCTCATCATGATATCATCATCATCATCATCATCCTCTAATCATGATATCATCATCATCATCTCATCATCATCATCTCATCATGATATCATCATCATCATCATCCTCTCATCATGATATCATCATCATGATATCATCATCATGATATCATCATCATGATATCATCATGATATCATCATCATGATATCATCATCATCATCTCATCATGATATCATCATCATCATCATCATGATATCATCATCATCATCATCATCATCCTCTCATCATGATATCATCATCATCATCTCATCATCATCATCTCATCATGATATCATCATCATCATCATCCTCTCATCATGATATCATCATCATGATATCATCATCATGATATCATCATCATGATATCATCATCATGATATCATCATGATATCATCATCATCATGATATCATCATCATGATATCATCATCATCATCATCTCATCATGATATCATCATCATCATCATCATCTCATCATGATATGATCATCGTCATCTCATTATGATATCATCATCATCATCTCATCATGATATCACCATGATATCATCATCATCATTATAATCATCTCATAATGATATCATCATGATCATCTCATCATGATATCATCATCATGATATCATCATCATCATTATCATCATCTCATCATGATATCATCATCATCAAAATCTCATCATGATATCATCATCATCTCATCATGATATTATCATCATGATATCATCACCATCATCATCTCATCATGATATTATCATCATGATATCATCATCTCATCATGATATCATCATCATGATATCATCATCATCATCATCATCATCATGATATCATCATGATATCATCATCATCATTATCATCATCATCTCATCATGATATCATCATCATCATCATCATCATCTCATCATGATATCATCATCATCATCATCATCATCATCATCATCATCATCTCATCATGATATCATCATCATCTCATCATGATATCATCATCATCATCTCATCGTGATAGCATCATCATCATCATCTCATCATGATATCATCATCATCATCATCATCATCTCATCATGATATCATCATCATCATCATCATCATCATCATCATCATGATATCATCATCATCATCATCATGATATCATCATCATCATCATCATCATGATATCATCATCATCATCATCATCATCATCATCATCATCATCATCATCATCATCTCATCATGATATCATCATCATCATCATCATCATCGTGATAGCATCATCATCATCTCATCGTGATATCATCATCATGATATCATCATCATCATCATCTTATCATGATATCATCATCATGATATCATCATCATCATCATCTCATCATGATATCATCATCATCAGCTTATCATGATATCAACAAAATCTCATCATGATAGCATCATCATCATCATCTTATCATGATATCATCATCATCTCATCATAATATCATCATCATGATATCATCATCATGATATCATCATCATCATCATCATCATCATCATCATCTCATCATGATATCATCATCATCATCATCATCTCATCATGATATCATCATCATCATCATCATCATCATCATCTCATCATGATATCATCATCATCTCATCATAATATCATCATCATGATATCATCATCATGATATCATCATCATAATCATCATCTCATCATGATATCATCATCATCATCATCATCATCATCTCATCATGATATCATCATCATCATCTCATCATGATATCATCATCATCATCTCATCATGATATCATCATCATCATCTCATCATGATATCATCATCATCATCTCATCATGATATCATCATCATCATCATCTCATCATGATATCATCATCATCATCTCATCATGATATCAGCATCATCATCATCATCATCGTGATAGCATCATCATCATCTCATCGTGATATCATCATCATGATATCATCATCATCATCATCTTATCATGATATCATCATCATGATATCATCATCATCATCATCTCATCATGATATCATCATCATCAGCTCATCATGATATCAACAAAATCTCATCATGATAGCATCATCATCATCATCTTATCATGATATCATCATCATCTCATCATAATATCATCATCATGATATCATCATCATGATATCATCATCATCATCATCATCATCATCATCTCATCATGATATCATCATCATCATCATCATCATCTCATCATGATATCATCATCATCATCATCATCATCATCATCATCTCATCATGATATCATCATCATCTCATCATAATATCATCATCATGATATCATCATCATGATATCATCATCATAATCATCATCATCTCATCATGATATCATCATCATCATCATCATCATCATCATCTCATCATGATATCATCATCATCATCTCATCATGATATCATCATCATCATCTCATCATGATATCATCATCATCATCTCATCATGATATCATCATCATCATCTCATCATGATATCATCATCATCATCATCTCATCATGATATCATCATCATCATCTCATCGTGATAGCATCATCATCATCTCATCGTGATATCATCATCATGATATCATCATCATGATATCATCATCTCATCATGATATCATCATCATGATCATCATCTCATCATGATATCATCATCATCATCATCTCATCATGATATCATCATCATCATCTCATCATGATATCATCATCATCATCTCATCATGATATCATCATTATCATCATCATCTCATCATGATATCATCATCATCTCATCGTGATAGCATCATCATCATCATCATCATCTCATCATGATATCATCATCATCAGCTCATCATGATATCAACAAAATCTCATCATGATAGCATCATCATCATCATCTTATCATGATATCATCATCATCTCATCATAATATCATCATCATGATATCATCATCATGATATCATCATCATCATCATCATCATCATCATCTCATCATGATATCATCATCATCATCATCATCATCTCATCATGATATCATCATCATCATCATCATCATCATCATCTCATCATGATATCATCATCATCATATCATCATCATCTTCATAATCATCTCATCATGATATCATCATCATCATCATCTCATCATGATATCATCATCATCATCTAATCATGATATCATCATCATCATCATCCTCTCATCATGATATCATCATCATGATATCATCATCATCATCTCATCATGATATCATCATCATCATCATCATCATCATCATCATCATCCTCTCATCATGATATCATCATCATGATATCATCATCATCATCTCATCATGATATCATCATCATCATCATCATCCTCTAATCATGATATCATCATCATCATCTCATCATCATCATCTCATCATGATATCATCATCATCATCATCCTCTCATCATGATATCATCATCATGATATCATCATCATGATATCATCATCATGATATCATCATGATATCATCATCATGATATCATCATCATGATATCATCATCATCATCTCATCATGATATCATCATCATCATCATCATGATATCATCATCATCATCATCATCATCCTCTCATCATGATATCATCATCATCATCTCATCATCATCATCTCATCATGATATCATCATCATCATCATCCTCTCATCATGATATCATCATCATGATATCATCATCATGATATCATCATCATGATATCATCATCATGATATCATCATGATATCATCATCATCATGATATCATCATCATGATATCATCATCATCATCATCTCATCATGATATCATCATCATCATCATCATCTCATCATGATATGATCATCGTCATCTCATTATGATATCATCATCATCATCTCATCATGATATCACCATGATATCATCATCATCATTATAATCATCTCATAATGATATCATCATGATCATCTCATCATGATATCATCATCATGATATCATCATCATCATTATCATCATCTCATCATGATATCATCATCATCAAAATCTCATCATGATATCATCATCATCTCATCATGATATTATCATCATGATATCATCACCATCATCATCTCATCATGATATTATCATCATGATATCATCATCTCATCATGATATCATCATCATGATATCATCATCATCATCATCATCATCATGATATCATCATGATATCATCATCATCATTATCATCATCATCTCATCATGATATCATCATCATCATCATCATCATCTCATCATGATATCATCATCATCATCATCATCATCATCTCATCATGATATCATCATCATCTCATCATGATATCATCATCATCATCTCATCGTGATAGCATCATCATCATCATCTCATCATGATATCATCATCATCATCATCATCTCATCATGATATCATCATCATCATCATCATCATCATCATCATCATCATCTCATCATGATATCATCATCATCATCATCATCATCGTGATAGCATCATCATCATCTCATCGTGATATCATCATCATGATATCATCATCATCATCATCTTATCATGATATCATCATCATGATATCATCATCATCATCATCTCATCATGATATCATCATCATCAGCTTATCATGATATCAACAAAATCTCATCATGATAGCATCATCATCATCATCTTATCATGATATCATCATCATCTCATCATAATATCATCATCATGATATCATCATCATGATATCATCATCATCATCATCATCATCATCATCATCTCATCATGATATCATCATCATCATCATCATCATCTCATCATGATATCATCATCATCATCATCATCATCATCATCTCATCATGATATCATCATCATCTCATCATAATATCATCATCATGATATCATCATCATGATATCATCATCATAATCATCATCTCATCATGATATCATCATCATCATCATCATCATCATCTCATCATGATATCATCATCATCATCTCATCATGATATCATCATCATCATCTCATCATGATATCATCATCATCATCTCATCATGATATCATCATCATCATCATCTCATCATGATATCATCATCATCATCTCATCATGATATCAGCATCATCATCATCATCATCGTGATAGCATCATCATCATCTCATCGTGATATCATCATCATGATATCATCATCATCATCATCTTATCATGATATCATCATCATGATATCATCATCATCATCATCTCATCATGATATCATCATCATCAGCTCATCATGATATCAACAAAATCTCATCATGATAGCATCATCATCATCATCTTATCATGATATCATCATCATCTCATCATAATATCATCATCATGATATCATCATCATGATATCATCATCATCATCATCATCATCATCATCATCTCATCATGATATCATCATCATCATCATCATCATCTCATCATGATATCATCATCATCATCATCATCATCATCATCATCTCATCATGATATCATCATCATCTCATCATAATATCATCATCATGATATCATCATCATGATATCATCATCATAATCATCATCATCTCATCATGATATCATCATCATCATCATCATCATCATCATCTCATCATGATATCATCATCATCATCTCATCATGATATCATCATCATCATCTCATCATGATATCATCATCATCATCTCATCATGATATCATCATCATCATCTCATCATGATATCATCATCATCATCATCTCATCATGATATCATCATCATCATCTCATCGTGATAGCATCATCATCATCTCATCGTGATATCATCATCATGATATCATCATCATGATATCATCATCTCATCATGATATCATCATCATGATCATCATCTCATCATGATATCATCATCATCATCATCTCATCATGATATCATCATCATCTCATCGTGATAGCATCATCATCATCATCATCATCTCATCATGATATCATCATCATCAGCTCATCATGATATCAACAAAATCTCATCATGATAGCATCATCATCATCATCTTATCATGATATCATCATCATCTCATCATAATATCATCATCATGATATCATCATCATGATATCATCATCATCATCATCATCATCATCATCTCATCATGATATCATCATCATCATCATCATCATCTCATCATGATATCATCATCATCATCATCATCATCATCATCTCATCATGATATCATCATCATCTCATCATAATATCATCATCATGATATCATCATCATGATATCATCATCATAATCATCATCATCTCATCATGATATCATCATCATCATCATCATCATCATCATCTCATCATGATATCATAATCATCATCTCATCATGATATCATCATCATCATCTCATCATGATATCATCATCATCATCTCATCATGATATCATCATCATCATCTCATCATGATATCATCATCATCATCATCTCATCATGATATCATCATCATCATCTCATCGTGATAGCATCATCATCATCTCATCGTGATATCATCATCATGATATCATCATCATGATATCATCATCTCATCATGATATCATCATCATGATATCATCATCATCATCATCTCATCATGATATCATCATCATCATCATCATCTCATCATGATATCATCATCATCATCATCTCATCATGATATCATCATCATCATCTCATCATGATATCATCATCATCATCTCATCATGATATCATCATCATCATCATCATCTCATCATGATATCATCATCATCTCATCGTGATAGCATCATCATCATCATCATCATCTCATCATGATATCATCATCATCATCATCATCATCATCATCTCATCATGATATCATCATCATCATCATCATCATCATCATCATCTCATCATGATATCATCATCATCATCATCATCATCATCATCATCTCATCATGATATCATCATCATCATCATCTCATCATGATATCATCATCATCATCTCATCGTGATAGCATCATCATCATCTCATCGTGATATCATCATCATGATATCATCATCATCATCATCATCATGATATCATCATTATGATATCATCATCATCATCATCATCATCATATCATCATCATGATATCATCATCATCATCTCATCATTATATCATCATCATGATATCATCATCATCATCATCATCATCATCATCATCATCTCATCACGATATCATTATCATGATATCATCATCATGATATCATCATCATCTCATCATGATATTATCATCATGATATCATCATCATGATATCATCATCATGATATCATCATCTCATCATGATATCATCATCATGATATCATCATCTCATAATGATATTATCATCATGATATCATCATCATGATATCATCATCATGATATCATCATCATGATATCATCATCTCATCATGATATCATCATCTCATCATGATATCATCATCATGATATCATCATCATGATATCATCATCATGATATCATCATCATGATATCATCATCATGATATCATCATCATCTCATCATGATATCATCATCATGATATCATTATCATCATCTCATCATGATATCATCATCATGATATCATCATCATCATCTCATCATATCATCATCATGATCTCATCATGATATCGTCATCATGATTTCATCATCATCATCTCATCATGATATCATCATCATCATCATCTCATCATGATATCATCATCATCATCATCATCATATCATCATCATGATATCATCATCATCATCATCATCATATCATCATCATCTCATCATGATATCATCATCATGATATCATCATCATCATCATCTCATCATGATATCATCATCATTATCTCATCATGATATCATCATCATCATCATCTCATCATGATATCATCATCATCATCTCATCATGCTATCATTATCATCATCTCATCGTGATATCATCATCATGATATCATCATCATCATCATCTCATCATGATATCATCATCATCATCTCATCATGCTATCATTATCATCATCTCATCGTGATATCATCATCATGATATCATCATCATCATCATCATCTCATCATGATATCATCATCATTATTATCATCATCATCATTATCATCGTCTCATCATGATATCATCATCATGATATTTACATCATCATCTCATCATGATATCATCATCTCAACATGATATCATCATCATCATCTCATCATGATATCATAATCATGATTTTATCATCATCATCTCATCATATCATCATCATCTCATCATGATATCACCATCATCATCATCATCTCATCATGATATCATCATCATCATCATCATCATCTCATCATGATATAATAATCATCATCTCATCATGATATCATCATCATCATGATATCATCATCTCATAATGATATTATCATCATGATATCATCATCATGATATCATCATCATGATATCATCATCATGATATCATCATCTCATCATGATATCATCATCTCATCATGATATCATCATCATGATATCATCATCATGATATCATCATCATGATATCATCATCATGATATCATCATCATGATATCATCATCATCTCATCATGATATCATCATCATGATATCATTATCATCATCTCATCATGATATCATCATCATGATATCATCATCATCATCTCATCATATCATCATCATGATCTCATCATGATATCGTCATCATGATTTCATCATCATCATCTCATCATGATATCATCATCATCATCATCTCATCATGATATCATCATCATCATCATCATATCATCATCATGATATCATCATCATCATCATCATCATATCATCATCATCTCATCATGATATCATCATCATGATATCATCATCATCATCATCTCATCATGATATCATCATCATTATCTCATCATGATATCATCATCATCATCATCTCATCATGATATCATCATCATCATCTCATCATGCTATCATTATCATCATCTCATCGTGATATCATCATCATGATATCATCATCATCATCATCTCATCATGATATCATCATCATCATCTCATCATGCTATCATCATCATGATATCATCATCATCATCATCATCTCATCATGATATCATCATCATTATTATCATCATCATCATTATCATCGTCTCATCATGATATCATCATCATGATATTTACATCATCATCTCATCATGATATCATCATCTCAACATGATATCATCATCATCATCTCATCATGATATCATAATCATGATTTTATCATCATCATCTCATCATATCATCATCATCTCATCATGATATCACCATCATCATCATCATCTCATCATGATATCATCATCATCATCATCATCTCATCATGATATAATAATCATCATCTCATCATGATATCATCATCATCATTATCATCATCATGATATCATCATCATCATCATCATCATGATATCATCATCATCATCATCATCATCATGATATCATCATCATCTCATCATGATATTATCATGATATCATCATCATCATCATGATATCATCATCAACATCATGATATCATCATCATCATCATCATGATATCATCATCATCATCATCATCATCATCATCATCATCTCATCATGATATCATCATCATCATCATCTCATCATGATATCATCATCATCATCATCATCTCATCATGATATCATCATCATCATCATCCTCATCATCCTCATCATCCTCTCATCATGATATCATCATCATCATCATCATCTCATCATGATATCATCATCATGATATCATCATCATTATCATCTCATCATGATATCATCATCATGATATCATCATCATTATCATCTCATCATGATATCATCATTATTATATCATCATCATCATCATCATCATCATCATCATCATCTCATAATGATATCATCATCATCATCATCATCATCTCATCATGATATCATCATCATCATCATCTCATCATGATATCATCATCATGATATCATCATGATATCATCATCATGATATCATCATCATCATCATGGTATCATCATCATGATATCATCATCATCTCATCATGATATCATCATCTCATCATGATATCATCATCATGATATTATCATCATCTCATCATGTTATCATCATCATGATATATTCATCATGATATCATCATCATCATCATCATGATATCATCATCATCATCTCATCATGATATCATCATCATCATCATCTCATCATGATATCATCATCATCATCTCATCACGATATCATTATCATGATATCATCATCATGATATCATCATCATGATATCATCATCATCTCAACATAATATCATCATCATGATCTCATCATGATATCATCATCATGATATCATCATCATCATCATCATCTCATCATGATATCATCATCATGATATCATCATCATCATCTCATCATGATATCATCATCATCTCATCATGATATCATCATCATGATATCATCATCATCATCATCTCATCATGATATCATCATCATGATATAATCATCATCATCTCATCATGATATCATCATCATGATATCATCATCATCATCTCATCATGATATCATCATCATGATATCATCATCATCATCATTTCATCATGATATCATCATCATGATATAATCATCATGATATCATCATCATGATATCATCATCATCATCATCATTTCATCATTATATCATCATCATGATATCATCATCATGATATCATCATCATGAAATCATGAAATCATCATCATGATATCATCATCATCATCTCATCATGATATCATCATGATATCATCATCATCATCATCTCATCATGATATCATCATCATGATATCAGCATCATCATCATCTCATCATGATATCATCATCATGATATCATCATCATCATCATCATCTCATCATGATATCATCATCATGATATCATTATCATCATCTCATCATGATATCGTCATCATGATATCATCATCATCATCATCATCTCATCATGATATCATCATCATCATCATCATCATCATCATATCATCATCATGATATCATCATCATCTCATCATGATATCATCATCATGATATCATCATCATCATCATCATCATCATCATCATCATAGCATCATCATGATATCATCATCATCATCTCATCATTATATCATCATCATGATATCATCATCATGATATCATCATCATCATCATCATCATCTCATCACGATATCATTATCATGATATCATCATCATGATATCATCATCATCTCATCATGATATTATCATCATGATATCATCATCATTATATCATCATCATGATATCATCATCATGATATCATCATCATGATATCATCATCTCATCATGATATCATCTCCATCATCATCATCTCATCATGATATCATCATCATGATATCATTATCATCATCTCATCATGATATCATCATCATGATATCATCATCATCATCTCATCATAATATCATCATCATGATCTCATCATGATATCATCATCATGATATCATCATCATCTCATCATGATATCATCATCATCATCATCCTCTCATCATGATATCATCATCATCATCATCATCATTTCATCATGATATCATCATCATCATCATCATCATCATCATCATCATCATCTCATCATGATATCATCATCATCATATCATCATCATGATATCATCATCATCTCATCATGATATCATCATCATGATATCATCATCATCATCATCATCATCTCATCACGATATCATTATCATGATATCATCATCATGATATCATCATCATCTCATCATGATATTATCATCATGATATCATCATCATGATATCATCATCATCATCATCATCATCATCATCATCATCATCATCATCATAGCATCATCATGATATCATCATCATCATCATCTCATCATTATATCATCATCATGATATCATCATCATGATATCATCATCATCATCATCTCATCACGATATCATTATCATGATATCATCATCATGATATCATCATCATCTCATCATGATATCATCATCATGATATCATCATCATGATATCATCATCATGATATCATCATCATGATATCATCATCATGATATCATCATCATCTCATCATGATATTATCATGATATCATCATCATCATCATGATATCATCATCAACATCATGATATCATCATCATCATCATCATCATCATCATCATGATATCATCATCATCATCATCATCATCATCATCATCTCATCATCATCTCATCATGATATTATCATGATATCATCATCATCATCATGATATCATCATCAACATCATGATATCATCATCATCATCATCATCATCATCATCATGATATCATCATCATCATCATCATCATCATCATCTCATCATAATATCATTATCATCATCTCATCATGATATCATCATCATCATCTCATTATGATATCATCATCATCATCATCATCATCATCATCTCATCATGATATCATCATCATCATCATCCTCATCATCCTCATCATCCTCTCATCATGATATCATCATCATGATATCATCATCATCATCATCATCTCATCATGATATCATCATCATGATATCATCATCATTATCATCTCATCATGATATCATCATCATGATATCATCATCATGATATCATCATCATTATCATCTCATCATGATATCATCATCATGATATCATCATCATCATCATCATCATCATCATCTCATAATGATATCATCATCATCATCATCATCATCTCATCATGATATCATCATCATCTCATCATGATATCATCATCATCTCATCATGATATCATCATCATGATATCATCATCATGATATCATCATCATCATCATGGTATCATCATCATGATATCATCATCATCTCATCATGATATCATCATCATCATCTCATCATGATATCATCATCATGATATCATCATCATCTCATCATGTTATCATCATCATGATATATTCATCATGATATCTTCATCATCATCATCATGATATCATCATCATCTCATCATGATATCATCATCATCATCATCATCATCTCATCATGATATCATCATCATCATCATCATCTCATCACGATATCATTATCATGATATCATCATCATGATATCATCATCATCTCAACATAATATCATCATCATGATCTCATCATGATATCATCATCATGATATCATCATCATCATCATCATCTCATCATGATATCATCATCATGATATCATCATCATCTCATCATGATATCATCATCATGATATCATGATATCATCATCATCATGATATCATCATCATCATCATTTCATCATGATATCATCATCATGATATAATCATCATCATCTCATCATGATATCATCATCATGATATCATCATCATCATCTCATCATGATATCATCATCATGATATCATCATCATCATCATCATTTCATCATGATATCATCATCATGATATAATCATCATCATCTCATCATGATATCATCATCATGATATCATCATCATCATCATCATTTCATCATGATATCATCATCATGATATCATCATCATGAAATCATGAAATCATCATCATGATATCATCATCATCATCTCATCATGATATCATCATGATATCATCATCATCATCATCTCATCATGATATCATCATCATGATATCATCATCATCATCATCTCATCATGATATCATTATCATGATATCATCATCATCATCGCATCAAGATATCATCATCATGATATCATCATCATCATCATCTCATCATGATATCATCATCATGATATCATCATCATCATCTCATCATAACATCATCATGATATCGTCATCATGATATCATCATCATCATCTCATCATGATATCATCATCATCATCTCATCATGATATCATCATCATCATCATCTCATCATGATATCATCATCATCATCATCATCATCATCATATCATCATCATGATATCATCATCATCATCTCATCATGATATCATCATCATGATATCATCATCATCATCATCATCATCATCATCATAGCATCATCATGATATCATCATCATCATCATCTCATCATTATATCATCATCATGATATCATCATCATGATATCATCATCATCATCATCATCATCATCATCATCATCTCATCATGATATCATTATCATGATATCATCATCATGATATCATCATCATCTCATCATGATATTATCATCATGATATCATTATCCTGATATCATCATCATGATATCATCATCATGATATCATCATCATGATATCATCATCTCATCATGATATCATCATCTCATCATGATATCATCATCATGATATCACCATCATCATCATCTCATCACGATATCATCATCATGATATCATCATCATCATCATCTCATCATGATATCATCATCAACATCTCATCATCATCTCATCATGATATCATCATCATCATATCATCATCATCATCATCTCATCATGATATCATCATCATCTCATCATGATATCGTCATCATCATCTCATCATCATCTCATCATGATATCATCATCATCATCATCTCATCATGATATCATCATCATCATCTCATCATGATATTGTTACAAATTTTCTGTCTCCATAAATGTCATATTTCTTCCATAAGAATTAGTCATCAATTTTAGTGTCTTGCTGAATAACCATCCGAAAAACAAACTTCAAATTCTTTTATTCAAATCCGTAGGACCAATAACACAGCAATGCTTAAGGTTTTCTTAGTTGTGATGTTATAATGTATTGGATACAGATCAGAAGTTTGCAATAGTTTTTAATA
Source organism: Pelodytes ibericus (assembly GCA_036172795.1). Classification (NCBI taxonomy): domain Eukaryota; kingdom Metazoa; phylum Chordata; class Amphibia; order Anura; family Pelodytidae; genus Pelodytes; species Pelodytes ibericus. The sequence continues at coordinate 76,848,306 of CM069861.1, read as the reverse complement.
CCTCTATAAAGTTAAACACTCCCTAATTTATGGTAATATAAGGAGGCGTGTATATATGTATATGATCATAAAATTGTTAGTATATGGGATGTGGCTTTAGCATCCATTTTGTTTATAATGAAAGCCAAATGTTGTAATTATACTCGGTGAGGATAAGACTAACAAAGGGTACTATGTTTTAAAGTGAAGATATATTGGTGGGCCTCTTAATGTCAAAGGTGAAGGAAAAAACCTAGACTATCTGGCTAGAGAATTGTAACCACACGTGGTGTCCATCATATACAATGGACTCTTGTGATATAGGGACATCTCTTGGGAGGGAAGGGGGGTCTACATTCCATTGAATTCTAAGTAGAATGTATTTTCTTGCCTTAGTACCAAATATGATGAACTTATAAATAACATCAAATATTTATATATTGAATTATATATATCAAACCCTCCTTTGATCATTATTAAATCAAGAATATTGCATATTAATGATCATATAGAGAAAGATACATATTTTTCATGATACCTTATAATCATAAAATGTGATCATACCAGATGTTGCATCCTCAGAGATGTCTGCTTTAACACATTCCCAATAATCAACATCAGGAGCCTTACAATATCTAGCAAATGTATCTCTACTTTTGCAATCTAGAGTATCTATATTTTGGGCACCAATTGTACCTAATATTATTAATAACAGTGTCATTGTTATTACCCTGTACAATTACAAACATTTTACATAAAAAACAGAAAACAAAATCCCTTTGATTTAGTCCATGAAATAAAGTTCTTGGGTCGATGATCCGGATCCATAATGTCTTTGAAAATGTCCATAATGTCCAAAGTTCAAAAGTACAGAACTTTTTAAACACACATGAATGGTTTCAGTCCAGAAAAAGAAATTACGTTTTCTGAAATAAGACATAAAGAAGCAGTTACTGTTCTTATATATTAAACATTCACATTGATCAGTGAACATATGATTTGATTTATTACATTTCCTTTTTGAACCTATATCACAGTTTATTACTAATTATTTCACATTTTCCCTAGTTGGAATTAACCCTTATAATTTGTTTCACCAATTGTTTACTGGAGGTTAGTCGTATTTGAACTTGTGATCCTCAAATTGGCAGTAATTGTTCCTGCAATGCTCTCAACCATTGAGTATGTTTGTAGCACATTTGAGGGATCCAGGAACAAATAGTTAATTTTAACACTAATTATCATGATTCTTCCTATTATTAACTCTTAAGATGACACTTGTGTTTTAGAATCTGGTGTTACACAATTACAATTAATACTCCTGTATAATTTGTTACTACTCCCTTTCATAGTTATTTTTCCTATCTCTGTGTATTCTGCATAACACACATTAACACTATTTTATGTACACCTTCTATCTCGATTTTGATTAGTAATATTTTATTACAGTATATATAAACATAATATTATCTCTTCTTACATAACCTAGGATTAAATTGTCAGTACTTTTGACAAACCTATAGGTATGTAGGCAGAAAACATAGTTTTTCAAAACTTGATTTCTCTCTCTCTGTGTCTGTCTCTCTCTCTCTCTCTCTCTGTGTGTCTCTCTCTCTCTCTTTCTGTCTGTCGTTAGTTTATGATGTATTTTCAGGACCGTATACAGTTTTTCTATTCCCAAATACAATGATTTTATACAATCAGCTCTTGTAAGATGTCACTAGGTGTAAATAGTACAAAGGTTTGTGTCTCATAGTGTTTAACACTTTACAAGCCAGTATCAGTAACATCATTCATTGTAACTGGATTAAACATAACATCCTTACACTGATGCTCATTCAGATACTATAAAGAATCTGCTCTGTCTTTCGCTCACAGTTGTAATCATTATATGTTCTGAGCATTGCAGCTCTCCTATTATAATCAATCAGTTCTATCTGTATACCTGTATGTTTTAATACTTTATCCTGATAATCTACCATCCCTTTATTTTCCATATCAGGAGGTGAAGTATTAATACTTTAACTATACAACTGCTGTTACTGATTATATCCACTGGGTCATACACTGTTATTTCTAAAGCTTTCTTCACTAATTCAGCTCTTTAACCAGAACTGGTTTCCACTCTGAGAGATTTATTTTGTAGCTTCAATATCATTTGAGCTACCCTCTAGGTATGTACTCCTAGATCAGAACAATATTTTAAAACAATTATAAAAGTATGTGGGGGCCTTGTAAATCATCTGTCCAATCCCACTATGTATTGTGTTGCTTCTAACGCCAATATACAGCCATTAACTGTTTTACACAGGAAAATATTCCCCTTTCCACTGGAGACATAATCTTAGAAAAATATCCAAATAATTTTGTAAAGAGCCATGCTGCATTTACATCAAAACTACTGTTAATGAAAATACATCTGCATAACATTGAACAATACATGGTACTGATTCAATTTAAGCAGTTTATACAGATGCTTGGGTGAGAGTATCCTTCAACACATTCCAAATCTTTCCACCTTCTCTGTCCAGAGTAACTAATCTATAGTTCACTAGCTTTTAAGCATATTATTCAAAAGCTTTCTAACATACATAAATTCTCTGATGAAAATTACCAATCCTAAACATTTCCTTAGATCACTGTCCTTGGCCTTGAAGATCACTGTAAACTTTCACATTTGTTAAACAAAGTGTTTTCCCTTCTAGATCTATATCAACTCCTATCCTATCTTTCAAAATCTGCACTTTGGATGTGTTCAGTTTTAACCCATTATCTGCCAGTACATGACAAATATCACAGAATATCTGTTAATACTCTTCCCTTGTTTCTGTTTCAATTAACAGCTTATCAATATATCACTAAATCTTATTTCCATCCACCAAGGGTTCCAGTACCTTAGCCAATACTTTTATCAACTGACAATAATCTTCTCTGTTTCTTTTGGGGATCTTATATTGTTTTACTGCAAGGGGTTTGTATCTTCAATAACAACATGTACATTCATCTTCCCACAATCCTGTTTAGACTTAGACCAAATTATTTATCTTACATATCATTTATAAATTCATCATCTTGCTATATAGACGTTGTCACTTCACTCTGTTCTACCACCATGATATGACCTTATCATCCTAGATAATTAGGTATCTACCTGTTTTACTCTCACCTGGAGCTTGCCACAAAACTAAATTCAATAAATCCACATACAACTTTTCTCCATTGATAATACCTATTCCTGTTATATTACAGTGGGAGGAAGGGTCCACCCATACATCCCAGTAGATTATTCCTCCTTCAAACTCAATGTTATTATCACTGGATACAGTTACATGTACACTTTCCCTATTAAACTTAGAAGGTAATTGTTGATACATAAACTTTTAACGGCAAGCGTTTGTTATTTAGTGAAACTGCTATTCCAGTATGCACTAATATATATCTCTGTAACATCCATTCTAGTGTTCCATAAATGTATGGTCATCCATCTTCACCCAGAGATGTGTTAGCAAGATAGACCAGGGAACAACTAGTACTTCTTACATTCATATTCCCTTCTTGGAAGGCAGCCTTCATTTATATCTAATTGCTGCTTCCACCTTTTATCAGTTTTACTTAATATGGACTAAGTACAGTAGGAGCTAGAACTATAAGATCAGGTTCCACTGCTGCCATACCCTGTACATTACTCTTAGCTGGCAGAAAGCCATTGTCTTTCACTTTAATCAGGTTAACATTTTCCCCATAATATAGGAAAATAATCTTTCCTTCACATATCTCTCTTGCATATTTTAGGATTACTCTGATTAACCCTATAATATATGTCTTGGGGTGGGGCCAAATTAGTTACATTACTCAGGGATTGTATCCACCCTGTATAGTCTCATATTTCTTATTATATCTAATTCAGATCAATTTTAACAAATCACTTCACTAAATACATATTTGATAGGAATCAGGCCTGTAGAAATCTCTATCAAACAATATATCAGTAAAAGCAAAAATGTGTTAGTTCCTATATTTTACAATATTATAATGATGTCATATTCTCTAATTTAGAATTGTTCTATTTGAGATATACAGTAACACTCTGTGCTATTCCTTGGACTTAGCTGACATGTCAGTGATCAAATTACATGCTTTGTCCACTGATTAGTATAACATATGTTTTCTTTCTAAAAAGAGTATAAAGTAGAAATAAACATTCTTCACCACATTGCATAAACCATCAAATCTAACAATAAACCAATCTCCACCTTCTGTAGCCTGTACTGTCCCATATATTTTTCCTTTATCTTCCAGTACAGCTATCTACTTACTCTTAACCCATTCACTAACTACATAACTTTTTAACCATCTCATTATTAACCTCTGTTTCCGTAATTTCCACAATATATATCAGTTTCACCTCCCAGATTCACCTGTATCTGCAGTTTTTATACAATTAATAACATATCTAATTCATCTATGACATCGTTTTTCTAGCAAACTTAAGTTGGTACATTTATTATTATTACTTGTAAGATCTTCTATCATTCTTGTCAATATTGCACTACATTTCTTTCTGTTACTTCAGCAATAATTGAAATGATTTATTTTTCTTTTAATTTATGTTTTTGCCAGTGAAACATCAAATGTCACCAATCTCTCTTCTGTTAATAACTTTTGAAGAGTTTTACTGACTGTAGTTCTTATCATAACACATGTACTTTGCAGTTTTTTCAGTAACATATATTTTCTTTGCCTTGATGTCAAACAGACATAGCAGTCACTAGTTTTCTCACACTGACACAATTTAACCATTGCTTTGCTGGTTTCAAGAAAACATTTTTCTAATAATATAACATTGTGACTTTTCTTTTTTGTAAACACATTGCTCTGCTCAATATCTCTTAACCTGTCTACCAATTTCAAACATTTGGCAGTAGTCTCTTTCAACCACTCCATGATTAAACCGTATAATAGGGTTTCTTTAACAAGCAGTATATATGAGCACTTTCTACAGACTTTCATAAAAGACACATACCGTTCACAATATATCCTTTCTCTGCAGCTGTGCACTTCTACAGAAATCAAATAACCTTCCTGATATGTCGTTTGTTCTTGAGATTCTTTTCGGTAACAAAATCCTCTTGTTTGAAACCGAAGTGATTTCCCTTCTGTAAACCACCGATAAAAAAGAATTCGGATGCAGTCTCAATTCTTTATCTTATTTTCCGAGTCCAATATTGGAACAAACAAACAACCACGTTCGAACGATTTTCCTGTTCAGCTCACCTAAGTCTTGATCCTTGTAATTCAGTAGTTGAAACAGTCTTTTCTTGGAGAGTTCTTCTTGGGGAATTTCTGGAATGTGATGTAACATTCACCATATGTTTAAACCCTTTTGTACAGGATTTTAACACTCGTAGTAGAGAATCAGCTCAAGTTCTTTATCTTCTTTAGCTTGCAATTGGCAGCAAGATCTCTTTTAGTAATTCAGTAATAATTCTGAATATCTAATGCCCGCATTCTCCACCATTTCTGTTACAAATTTTCTGTCTCCATAAATGTCATATTTCTTCCATAAGAATTAGTCATCAATTTTAGTGTCTTGCTGAATAACCATCCGAAAAACAAACTTCAAATTCTTTTATTCAAATCCGTAGGACCAATAACACAGCAATGCTTAAGGTGTTCTTACTTGTGATGTTATAATGTATTGGATACAGATCAGAAGTTTGCAATAGTTTTTAATACCTCTATAAAGTTAAACACTCCCTAATTTATGGTTATATAAGGAGGCGTGTATATATGTACATGATCATAAAATTATTAGTATATGGGATGTGGCTTTAGCATCCATTTTGTTTATAATGAAAGCCAAATGTTGTAATTATACTCGGTGAGGATAAGACTAACAAAGGGTACTATGTTTTAAAGTGAAGATATATTGGTGGGCCTCTTAATGTCAAAGGTGAAGGAAAAAACCTAGACTATCTGGCTAGAGAATTGTAACCACATGTGGTGTCCATCATATACAATGGACTCTTGTGATATAGGGACATCTCTTGGGAGGGAAGGGGGGTCTACATTCCATTGAATTCTAAGTAGAATGTATTTTCTTGCCTTAGTATCAAATATGATGAACTTATAAATAACATCAAATATTTATATATTGAATTATATATATCAGATAATATCATAATCATCTCATCCTGATATCATCATCATCATCATCTCATCCTGATATCATCATCATCATCATTTCATCATATCATCATCATTATCATCATCATCTCATCATGATATCATCATCATCTCATCATGATATCATCATCATCTCATCATGATATCATCATCATGATATCATCATCATGATATCATCATCTCATCATGATATCATCATTATCATCATCTCATTATGATATCATCATCATGATATCACCATCATCATCATCATCATCTCATCATGATATCATCATCATCATTATCATCATCTCATCATGATATCATCATCATGATATTTACATCATCATCTCATTATGATATTATCATCTCATCATGATATCATCATCATCTCATCATGATATCATAATCATGATATCATCATCATCATCTCATCATCTCATCTTGATATCATCATCATATCATCATCTCATCATGATATCATCATCATGATATCATCATCATGATATCATCCTCATCTCATCATAATATCATCATCATGATCTCATCATGATATCATCATCATGATATCATCATCATCATCATCATCATCATCATCATCATCATCTCATCATGATATCATCATCATGATATCATCATCATGATATCATCATCATCATCTCATCAAGATATCATCATCATGATATAATCATCATCATCATCTCATCATGATATCATCATCATGATATCATCATCATCATCATCATCATCATCTCATCATGATATCATCATCATGATATCATCATCATCATCATCATCTCATCATGATATCATCATCATCATCTCATCATGATATCATCATCATCATCATCATCATCATCATCATCATCATCTCATCATGATATCATCATCATCATTATCATCATCTAATCATGATATCATCATCATGATATTATTTTCATCATCTCATCATGATATCATCATCATCATCTCATCATGATATCATCATCATGATATCATCATCATTATCATCATCTCATCATGATATCATCATCATATTATCATCATCATCTCATCACGATATCATTATCATGATATCATCATCATGATATCATCATCATCTCATCATGATATTATCATCATGATATCATCACCATCATCATCTCATCATGATATCATTATCATGATATCATCATCATGATATCATCATCATCTCATCATGATATTATCATCATGATATCATCATCATGATATCATCATCTCATCACGATATCATTATCATGATATCATCATCATCATCTCATCATGATATCATCATCATGATATCATCATCATCATCTCATCATATCATCATCATCATGATATCATCATCATCATCATCATCATCTCATCATGATATCATCATCATGATATCATTATCATCATCTCATCATGATATCATCATCATGATATCATCATCATCATCATCTCATCATGATATCATCATCATCATCTCATCATATCATCATCATCATATCATCATCATCATGATATCATCGTCATCATCATCTCATCATGATATCATCATCATGATATCATTATCATCATCTCATCATGATATCATCATCATCATCTCATCATATCATCATCATCATGATATCATCATCATCATCATCATCATCATCTCATCATGATATCATCATCATGATATCATTATCATCATCTCATCATGATATCATCATCATGATATCATCATCATCATCATCTCATCATGATATCATCATCATGATCTCATCATGATATCGTCATCATGATAACATCATCATCATCTCATCATGATATCATCATCATCATCTCATCATGATATCGTCATCATGATATCATATCATCATCATGATATCATCATCATCATCTCATCATGATATCATCATCATGATATCATCATCATCATCATCATCATCATCATCATCATCATCATCTCATCATGATATCATCATCATCAGCTCATCATGATATCATCAAAATCTCATCATGATAGCATCATCATCTTCTTATGAAGATATCATCATCATCATCATCATCTCATCATGATATCATCATCATGATATCATCATCATCATCATCATCATCATCTCATCATGATATCATCATCATCAGCTCATCATGATATCATCAAAATCTCATCATGATAGCATCATCATCTTCTTATGAAGATATCATCATCATCATCATCATCATCATCTCATCATGATATCAACATCATGATATCATCATAATGATATCATCATCATGATATCATCATGATATCATCATAATGATATCATCATAATGATATCATCATTATGATATCATCATCATGATATCATCATCATCATCATGGTATCATCATCATGATATCATCATCATCTCATCATGATATCATCATCATCATCTCATCATGATATCATCATCATGATATCATCATCATCTCATCATGGTATCATCATCATGATATCATCATGATATCATCATCATCATCTCATCATGATATCATCATCATCATCTCATCATGATATCATCATCATCATCTCATCATGATATCATCATCATCATCTCATCACGATATCATTATCATGATATCATCATCATGATATCATCCTCATCTCATCATAATATCATCATCATGATCTCATCATGATATCATCATCATGATATCATCATCATGATATCATCATCATCATCATCATCATCTCATCACGATATCATTATCATGATATCATCATCATCATCATCTCATCATGATATCATCATCATGATATCATCATCATCATCTCATCATATCATCATCATCATGATATCATCATCATCATCATCATCATCTCATCATGATATCATCATCATGATATCATTATCATCATCTCATCATGATATCATCATCATGATATCATCATCATCATCATCTCATCATGATATCATCATCATCATCTCATCATATCATCATCATCATATCATCATCATCATGATATCATCGTCATCATCATCTCATCATGATATCATCATCATGATATCATTATCATCATCTCATCATGATATCATCATCATCATCTCATCATATCATCATCATCATGATATCATCATCATCATCATCATCATCTCATCATGATATCATCATCATGATATCATTATCATCATCTCATCATGATATCATCATCATGATATCATCATCATCATCATCTCATCATGATATCATCATCATGATCTCATCATGATATCGTCATCATGATAACATCATCATCATCTCATCATGATATCATCATCATCATCTCATCATGATATCGTCATCATGATATCATATCATCATCATGATATCATCATCATCATCTCATCATGATATCATCATCATGATATCATCATCATCATCATCATCATCATCATCATCATCTCATCATGATATCATCATCATCAGCTCATCATGATATCATCAAAATCTCATCATGATAGCATCATCATCTTCTTATGAAGATATCATCATCATCATCATCATCTCATCATGATATCATCATCATGATATCATCATCATCATCATCATCATCATCATCATCTCATCATGATATCATCATCATCAGCTCATCATGATATCATCAAAATCTCATCATGATAGCATCATCATCTTCTTATGAAGATATCATCATCATCATCATCATCATCATCTCATCATGATATCAACATCATGATATCATCATAATGATATCATCATCATGATATCATCATGATATCATCATAATGATATCATCATAATGATATCATCATCATGATATCATCATCATCATCATGGTATCATCATCATGATATCATCATCATCTCATCATGATATCATCATCATCATCTCATCATGATATCATCATCATGATATCATCATCATCTCATCATGGTATCATCATCATGATATCATCATGATATCATCATCATCATCTCATCATGATATCATCATCATCATCTCATCATGATATCATCATCATCATCTCATCATGATATCATCATCATCATCTCATCACGATATCATTATCATGATATCATCATCATGATATCATCCTCATCTCATCATAATATCATCATCATGATCTCATCATGATATCATCATCATGATATCATCATCATGATATCATCATCATCATCATCATCATCTCATCACGATATCATTATCATGATATCATCATCATCATCATCTCATCATGATATCATCATCATGATATCATCATCATCATCTCATCATATCATCATCATCATGATATCATCATCATCATCATCATCATCTCATCATGATATCATCATCATGATATCATTATCATCATCTCATCATGATATCATCATCATGATATCATCATCATCATCATCTCATCATGATATCATCATCATCATCTCATCATATCATCATCATCATATCATCATCATCATGATATCATCGTCATCATCATCTCATCATGATATCATCATCATGATATCATTATCATCATCTCATCATGATATCATCATCATCATCTCATCATATCATCATCATCATGATATCATCATCATCATCATCATCTCATCATGATATCATCATCATGATATCATTATCATCATCTCATCATGATATCATCATCATGATATCATCATCATCATCATCTCATCATGATATCATCATCATGATCTCATCATGATATCGTCATCATGATAACATCATCATCATCTCATCATGATATCATCATCATCATCTCATCATGATATCGTCATCATGATATCATATCATCATCATGATATCATCATCATCATCATCTCATCATGATATCATCATCATGATATCATCATCATCATCATCATCATCATCATCATCATCTCATCATGATATCATCATCATCAGCTCATCATGATATCATCAAAATCTCATCATGATAGCATCATCATCTTCTTATGAAGATATCATCATCATCATCATCATCTCATCATGATATCATCATCATGATATCATCATCATCATCATCATCATCATCATCATCTCATCATGATATCATCATCATCAGCTCATCATGATATCATCAAAATCTCATCATGATAGCATCATCATCTTCTTATGAAGATATCATCATCATCATCATCATCATCATCTCATCATGATATCAACATCATGATATCATCATAATGATATCATCATCATGATATCATCATGATATCATCATAATGATATCATCATAATGATATCATCATCATGATATCATCATCATCATCATGGTATCATCATCATGATATCATCATCATCTCATCATGATATCATCATCATCATCTCATCATGATATCATCATCATGATATCATCATCATCTCATCATGGTATCATCATCATGATATCATCATGATATCATCATCATCATCTCATCATGATATCATCATCATCATCTCATCATGATATCATCATCATCATCTCATCATGATATCATCATCATCATCTCATCACGATATCATTATCATGATATCATCATCATGATATCATCCTCATCTCATCATAATATCATCATCATGATCTCATCATGATATCATCATCATGATATCATCATCATGATATCATCATCATCATCATCATCATCTCATCATGATATCATCATCATGATATCATCATCATCATCATCTCATCAAGATATCATCATCATGATATCATCATCATCATCTCATCATGATATCATCATCATCATCTCATCATGATATCATCATCATGATATCATCATCATCATCATCATCATCTCATCATGATATCATCATCATCATCATTATCATCATCTAATCATGATATCATCATCATGATATTATTATCATCATCTCATCATGATATCATCATCATCACCTCATCATGATATCATCATCATCATCTCATCATGATATCATCATCATGATATCATCATCATCATCATCTCATCATGATATCATCATCATGATATCATCATCATCATCTCATCAAGATATCATCATCATGATATCATCATCATCATCTCATCATGATATCATCATCATCATCTCATCAAGATATCATCATCATGATATCATCATCATCATCTCATCATGATATCATCATCATCATCTCATCATGATATCATCATCATGATATCATCATCACCTTCATCATCATCTCATCATGATATCATCATCATCATCATTATCCTCATCTAATCATGATATCATCATCATGATATTATTATCATCATCTCATCATGATATCATCATCATCACCTCATCATGATATCATCATCATCATCTCATCATGATATCATCATCATGATATCATCATCATCATCATCATCTCATCATGATATCATCATCATGATCTCATCATGATATCGTCATCATGATAACAACATCATCATCTCATCATGATATCATCATCATCATCTCATCATGATATCATCATCATGATATCATCATCATCATCATCATCATCATCATCATCTCATCATGATATCATCATCATCAGCTCATCATGATATCATCAAAATCTCATCATGATAGCATCATCATCTTCTTATGAAGATATCATCATCATCATCATCATGATATCATCATCATGATATCATCATGATATCATCATCATGATATCATCATCATGATATCATCATGATATCATCATAATGATATCATCATAATGATATCATCATCATGATATCATCATCATCATCATGGTATCATCATCATGATATCATCATCATGATATCATCATCATCATAATGATATCATCATCATGATATCATCATCATGATATCATCATCATCATCATGGTATCATCATCATGATATCATCATCATCTCATCATGATATCATCATCATCATCTCATCATGATATCATCATCATGATATCATCATCATCTCATCATGGTATCATCATCATGATATCATCATGATATCATCATCATCATCTCATCATGATATCATCATCATCATCTCATCATGATATCATCATCATCATCTCATCACGATATCATTATCATGATATCATCATCATGATATCATCCTCATCTCATCATAATATCATCATCATGATCTCATCATGATATCATCATCATGATATCATCATCATGATATCATCATCATCATCATCATCATCTCATCATGATATCATCATCATCATCATCATCATCTCATCATGATATCATCATCATGATATCATCATCATCATCTCATCATGATATCATCATCATGATATCATCATGATATCATCATCATGATATCATCATCATCATCATCATCATCATCTCATCATGATATCATCATCATTATCATCATCTTATCATGATATCATCATCATGATATTATTATCATCATCTCATCATGATATCATCATCATCACCTCATCATGATATCATCATCTCATCATGATATCATCATCATGATATCATCATCATTATCATCATCTCATCATGATATCATCATCATATTACCATCATCATCTCATCGTGATATCATCATCATCTCATCATATCATCATCATCTCATCATGATATCATCATCATCTCATCTTGATATCATCATCATGATATCATCATCATCATCTCATCATGATATCATCATCATCATCTCATCATCTCATCATGATATCATCATCATCATCATCTCATCATGATATCATCATCATCATCATCTCATCATGATATCATCATCATCATCATCATCATCATCATCTCATCATGATATCATTATCATCATCTCATCATGATATCATCATTATGATATCATCATCATCATCATCATCATCATCTCATCATGATATCATCAACATGATATCATCATCATCATCATCATCATCTCATCATGATATCATCAACATGATATCATCATCATCATCATCATCATCATCATCATCATCATCATCATCATCTCATCATGATATCATCATCATCATCATCATCATGATATCATCATCATCATCTCATCATGATATCATCATCATCATCATCTCATCATGATATCATTATCATGATATCATCATCATCATCATCATCTCATCATGATATCATCATCATCATCTCATCATGATATCATCATCATCATATCATCATCATCATCATCTCATCATGATATCATCATCATCTCATCATGATATCATCATCATGATATCATCATCATCTCATCATGATATCATCATCGTCTCATCATGATATCATCATCATCATCTCATCATGATATCATCATCATCATCTCATCTTGATATCATCATCATCATCATCATCTCATCCTGATATCATCATCATCATCTCATCATATCATCATCATCATCATCATCATCATCATCATAATCATGATCATTATCATCATCATCTCATCATGATATCATCATCATCTCATCATGATATCATCATCATCTCATCATGATATCATCATCATGATATCATCATCATCATCTCATCATCTCATCATGATATCATCATCATCATCTCATCATCTCATCATGATATCATCATCATCATCATCATCTCATCATATCATCATCATCTCATCATGATATCATCATCATCATCATCTCATCATGATACCATCATCTCATCTTGATATCATCATCATATCATCATGATACCATCATCTCATCGTGATATCATCATCATCTCATCATATCATCATCATCTCATCATGATATCATCATCATCTCATCTTGATATCATCATCATGATATCATCATCATCATCTCATCATGATATCATCATCATCATCTCATCATCTCATCATGATATCATCATCATCATCATCTCATCATGATATCATCATCATCATCATCTCATCATGATATCATCATCATCATCATCATCATCATCATCTCATCATGATATCATTATCATCATCTCATCATGATATCATCATTATGATATCATCATCATCATCATCATCATCATCTCATCATGATATCATCAACATGATATCATCATCATCATCATCATCATCTCATCATGATATCATCAACATGATATCATCATCATCATCATCATCATCATCATCATCATCATCATCATCATCTCATCATGATATCATCATCATCATCATCATCATGATATCATCATCATCATCTCATCATGATATCATCATCATCATCATCTCATCATGATATCATTATCATGATATCATCATCATCATCATCATCTCATCATGATATCATCATCATCATCTCATCATGATATCATCATCATCATATCATCATCATCATCATCTCATCATGATATCATCATCATCTCATCATGATATCATCATCATGATATCATCATCATCTCATCATGATATCATCATCGTCTCATCATGATATCATCATCATCATCTCATCATGATATCATCATCATCATCTCATCTTGATATCATCATCATCATCATCATCTCATCCTGATATCATCATCATCATCTCATCATATCATCATCATCATCATCATCATCATCATCATAATCATGATCATTATCATCATCATCTCATCATGATATCATCATCATCTCATCATGATATCATCATCATCTCATCATGATATCATCATCATGATATCATCATCATCATCTCATCATCTCATCATGATATCATCATCATCATCTCATCATCTCATCATGATATCATCATCATCATCATCATCTCATCATATCATCATCATCTCATCATGATATCATCATCATCATCATCTCATCATGATACCATCATCTCATCTTGATATCATCATCATATCATCATGATACCATCATCTCATCTTGATATCATCATCATATCATCATCATCATCTCATCATGATATCATCATCATCATAATCATCTCATCATGATATCATCATCATGATATCATCATCATCATCATCATCATCATCTCCTCATCATGATATCATCATCTCATCATGATATCATCATCATCATCTCATCATGATATCATCATCATCATCTCATCATGCTATCATTATCATCATCTCATCGTGATATCATCATCATGATATCATCATCATCATCATCATCTCATCATGATATCATCATCATTATTATCATCATTATCATCATCTCATCATGATATCATCATCATGATATTTACATCATCATCTCATCATGATAACATCATCTCATCATGATATCATCATCATCATCATCTCATCATGATATCATCATCATCATCTCATCATGATATCATTATCATCATCTCATCATGCTATCATCATCATCATCATCATCATCATCATCATCATCATCTCATCATGATATCATCATCATCTTCATTAATCATCTCATCATGATATCATCATCATCATCATCATTATCATGATATGATCATGATCATCTCATCATGATATCATTATCATGATATCATCATCATCATCTCATCATATCATCATCATCTCATCATATCATCATCATCTCATCATATCACCATCATCATCATCATCATCATCATCATCATCATCATCATCATCATCTCATTATGATATCATCATCATCTCATCTTGATATCATCATCATGATATCATCATCTCATCATGATATCATCATCATCATCTCATCATGATATCATCATCATCATCATCATCTCATCATGATATCATTATCATCATCTCATCATGATATCATCATTATGATATCATCATCATCATCATCATCTCATCATGATATCATCAACATGATATCATCATCATCATCATCATCATCATCTCATCATTATATCATCATCATGATATCATCATCATCATCTCATCATGATATCATCATCATGATATCATCATCATCATCTCATCATGACATCATCATCATCATCATCATCTCATCATGATATCATCATCATCATCATCATCATCTCATCATGATATCATCATCATCATATCATCATCATCATCATCATCTCATCATGATATCATCATCATCTTATCATGATATCATCATCATGATATCATCATCATCTCATCATGATATCATCATCATCATCATCATCATCATCTCATCATGATATCATCAACATGATATCATCATCATCATCATCATCATCTCATCATGATATCATCAACATGATATCATCATCATCATCATCATCATCATCATCATCATCATCATCATCTCATCATGATATCATCATCATGATATCATCATCATCATCATCTCATCATGATATCATCATCATGATATCATCATCATGATATCATCTTCATCATCATCATCATCATCATCATCATCATCATCATCATCATCATCATCTCATCATGACATCATCATCATCATCATCATCATCATCTCATCATGATATCATTATCATGATATCATCATCATCATCATCATCATCATCTCATCATGATATCATCATCATCATCATCATCATCATCTCATCATGATATCATCATCATCATCTCATCATGATATCATCATCATCATATCATCATCATCATCATCATCTCATCATGATATCATCATCATCTCATCATGATATCATCATCATCATCATCATCATCTCATCATGATACCATCATCTCATCTTGATATCATCATCATATCATCATCATCATCTCATCATGATATCATCATCATCATCATAATCATCTCATCATGATATCATCATCATCATCTCATCATGATATCATCATCATCATCTCATCATGATATCATCATCATCATCTCATCATGATATCATCATCATCATCTCATCATGCTATCATTATCATCATCTCATCGTGATATCATCATCATGATATTATCATCATCATCATCATCATCTCATCATGATATCATCATCTTTATTATCATCATTATCATCATCTCATCATGATATCCTCATCATGATATTTACATCATCATCTCATCATGATATCATCATCTCATCATGATATCATCATCATCATCATCTCATCATGATATCATCATCATCATCATCTCATCACGATATCATTATCATGATATCATCATCATCATCTTCATCATCATCTCATCATGATATCATCATCATGATATCATCATCATCATCTCATCAAATCATCATCATGATCTCATCATGATATCGTCATCATGATATCATCATCATCTCATCATGATATCATCATCATCATCTCATCATGATATCGTCATCATGATATCATATCAACATCATGATATCATCATCATCATCTCATCATGATATCATCATCATGATATCATCATCATCATCATCATCATCATCATCTCATCATGATATCATCATCATCAGCTCATCATGATATCATCAAAATCTCATCATGATAGCATCATCATCTTCTTATGAAGATATCATCATCATCATCATCTCAACATGATATCATCATCATGATATCATCATGATATCATCATAATGATATCATAATCATGATATCATCATCATCATCATGGTATCATCATCATGATATCATCATCATCTCATCATGATATCATCATCATCATCTCATCATGATATCATCATCATGATATCATCATCATCTCATCATGGTATCATCATCATCATCTCATCATGATATCATCATCATCATCTCATCATGATATCATTATCATAATCTCATCATGATATCATCATCATCATCTCATCATGATATCATCATAATCATCTCATCACGATATCATTATCACGATATCATTATCATGATATCATCATCATGATATCATCCTCATCTCATCATAATATCATCATCATGATCTCATCATGATATCATCATCATGATATCATCATCATCATCATCATCTCATCATGATATCATCATCATGATATCATCATCATCATCTCATCAAGATATCATCATCATGATATCATCATCATCATCTCATCATGATATCATCATCATCATCTCACCATCATTATCATCATCTCATCATGATATCATCATCATATTATCATCATCATCTCATCGTGATATCATCATCATCTCATCATATCATCATCATCTCATCATATCACCATCATCATCATCATCATCTCATCATGATATCATCATCATCTCATCTTGATATCATCATCATGATATCATCATCATCATCTCATCATGATATCATCATCATCATCTCATCATCTCATCATGATATCATCATCATCATCATCATCATCATCATCATCTCATCATGATATCATCATCATGATATCATCATCATCATCATCATCATCATCTCATCATGATATCATCATCATGATATCATCATCATCATCATATCATCATCATCATCATCTCATCATGATATCATCATCATCATCATCTCATCATGATATCATCATCATCATATCATCATCATCATCATCTCATCATGATATCATCATCATCTCATCATGATATCATCATCATGATATCATCATCATCTCATCATGATATCATCATCATCATCATCATCATCATCTCATCATGATATCATCATCATCATCTCATCCTGATATCATCATTATCATCATCATCTCATCCTGATATCATCATCATCATCTCATCATATCATCATCATCATCATCATTATCATCATCATCTCATCATGATATCATCATCATCTCATCATGATATCATCATCATGATATCATCATCTCATCATGATATCATCATTATCATCATCTCATTATGATATCATCATCATGATATCATCATCATCATCATCATCTCATCATGATATCATCATCATCATTATCATCATCTCATCATGATATCATCATCATGATATTTACATCATCATCTCATTATGATATTATCATCTCATCATGATATCATAATCATGATATCATCATCATCATCTCATCATCTCATCATGATATCATCATCATCATTTTATCATCATCATCTCATCATGATATCATCATCATCATCATCATCATCTCATCATATCATCATCATCTCATCATGATATCATCATCATCATCATCTCATCATGATACCATCATCTCATCTTGATATCATCATCATATCATCATCATCATCTCATCATGATATCATCATCTCATCATGATATCATCATCATCATCTCATCATGATATCATCATCATCATCATCATCATCATCATCATCATCATCTCCTCATCATGATATCATCATCTCATCATGATATCATCATCATCATCTCATCATGATATCATCATCATCATCTCATCATGCTATCATTATCATCATCTCATCGTGATATCATCATCATTATATCATCATCATCATCTCATCATCTCATCATGATATCATCATCATCATTTTATCATCATCATCTCATCATGATATCATCATCATCATCATCATCATCTCATCATATCATCATCATCTCATCATGATACCATAATCTCATCTTGATATCATCATCATATCATCATCATCATCTCATCATGATATCATCATCTCATCATGATATCATCATCATCATCTCATCATGATATCATCATCATCATCATCATCATCATCATCATCATCATCTCCTCATCATGATATCATCATCTCATCATGATATCATCATCATCATCTCATCATGATATCATCATCATCATCTCATCATGCTATCATTATCATCATCTCATCGTGATATCATCATCATGATATCATCATCATCATCATCATCATCATCTCATCATGATATCATCATCTTTATTATCATCATTATCATCATCTCATCATGATATCCTCATCATGATATTTACATCATCATCTCATCATGATATCATCATCTCATCATGATATCATCATCATCATCATCTCATCATGATATCATCATCATCATCATCTCATCACGATATCATTATCATGATATCATCATCATCATCATCATCTCATCATGATATCATTATCATGATATCATCATCATGATATCATCATCATCTCATCATGATATTATCATCACGATATCATCATCATGATATCATCATCTCATCACGATATCATTATCATGATATCATCATCATCATCATCTCATCATGATATCATCATCATGATATCATTATCATCATCTCATCATATCATCATCATGATATCATCATCATCATCTCATCATATCATCATCATGATATCATCATCATCATCATCTCATCATGATATCATCATCATGATATCATTATCATCATCTCATCATGATATCATCATCATGATATCATCATCATCATCTCATCAAATCATCATCATGATCTCATCATGATATCGTCATCATGATATCATCATCATCATCTCATCATGATATCATCATCATCGTCTCATCATGATATCGTCATCATCTCATCTTGATATCATCATCATGATATCATCATCATCATCTCATCATGATATCATCATCATCATCTCATCATCTCATCATGATATCATCATCATCATCATCATCATCATCATCATCATCTCATCATGATATCATCATCATGATATCATCATCATCATCATCATCATCATCTCATCATGATATCATCATCATGATATCATCATCATCATCATCATATCATCATCATCATCATCTCATCATGATATCATCATCATCATCATCATCTCATCATGATATCATCATCATCATATCATCATCATCATCATCTCATCATGATATCATCATCATCTCATCATGATATCATCATCATGATATCATCATCATCTCATCATGATATCATCATCATCATCATCATCATCATCATCTCATCATGATATCATCATCATCATCTCATCATGATATCATCATCATCATCTCATCCTGATATCATCATCATCATCATCTCATCCTGATATCATCATCATCATCTCATCATATCATCATCATCATCATCATTATCATCATCATCTCATCATGATATCATCATCATCTCATCATGATATCATCATCATGATATCATCATCTCATCATGATATCATCATCTCATCATGATATCATTATGATATCATCATCATGATATCATCATCATCATCATCATCATCTCATCATGATATCATCATCATGATATTTACATCATCATCTCATTATGATATTATCATCTCATCATGATATCATAATCATGATATCATCATCATCATCTCATCATCTCATCATGATATCATCATCATCATTTTATCATCATCATCTCATCATGATATCATCAACATCATCATCATCATCTCATCATATCATCATCATCTCATCATGATATCATCATCATCATCATCTCATCATGATACCATCATCTCATCTTGATATCATCATGATATCATCATCATCATCTCATCATGATATCATCATCTCATCATGATATCATCATCATCATCTCATCATGATATCATCATCATCATCATCATCATCATCATCATCATCATCTCCTCATCATGATATCATCATCTCATCATGATATCATCATCATCATCTCATCATGATATCATCATCATCATCTCATCATGCTATCATTATCATCATCTCATCGTGATATCATCATCATTATATCATCATCATCATCTCATCATTTCATCATGATATCATCATCATCATTTTATCATCATCATCTCATCATGATATCATCATCATCATCATCATCATCTCATCATATCAGCATCATCTCATCATGATACCATAATCTCATCTTGATATCATCATCATATCATCATCATCATCTCATCATGATATCATCATCATATCATCATCATCATCTCATCATGATATCATCATCTCATCATGATATCATCATCATCATCTCATCATGATATCATCATCATCATCATCATCATCTCCTCATCATGATATCATCATCTCATCATGATATCATCATCATCATCTCATCATGATATCATCATCATCATCTCATCATGCTATCATTATCATCATCTCATCGTGATATCATCATCATTATATCATCATCATCATCATCATATCATCATGATATCATCATCATTATTATCATCATTATCATCATCTCATCATGATATCATCATCATGATATTTACATCATCATCTCATCATGATATCATCATCTCATCATGATATCATCATTATCATCATCTCATCATGATATCATCATCATCATCATCTCATCATGATATCATTATCATCATCTCATCATGCTATCATCATTATGATATCATCATCATGATATCATCATCATCATCATCATCATCATCTCATCATGATATCATCATCATGATATCATCATCATCTTCATTAATCATCTCATCATGATATCATCATCATCATCATTATCATGATATCATCATCATCATCTCATCATATCATCATCATCTCATCATATCACCATCATCATCATCATCATCATCATCTAATTATGATATCATCATCATCTCATCTTGATATCATCATCATGATATCATCATCTCATCATGATATCATCATCATCATCTCATCATGATATCATCATCATCATCATCATCTCATCATGATATCATTATAATCATCTCATCATGATATCATCATTATGATATCATCATCATCATCATCATCATCATCATCTCATCATGATATCATCAACATGATATCATCATCATCATTATCATCATCATCATCATCATCTCATCATGATACCATCATCATGATATCATCATCATCATCATCTCATCATGATATCATCATCATGATATCATCATCATCATCATCATCATCATCTCATCATGACATCATCATCATCATCATCATCTCATCATGATATCATTATCATGATATCATCATCATCATCATCATCATCATCATCTCATCATGATATCTTCATCATCATCATCTCATCATGATATCATCATCATCATATCATCATCATCATCATCATCTCATCATGATATCATCATCATCTCATCATGATATCATCATCATGATATCATCATCATCTCATCATGATATCATCATCATCATCATCATCTCATCATGATATCATCATCTCATCGTGATATCATCATCATCATCTCATCCTGATATCATCATCATCATCATCTCATCCTGATATCATCATCATCATTTCATCATATCATCATCATCATCATCATCATCATCATTATCATCATCTCATCATGATATCATCATGATATCATCATCATCTCATCATGATATCATCATCATGATATCGTCATCATGATATCATCATCATGATATCATCATCTCATCATGATATCATCATCTCATCATGATATCATCATCATCATCATCTCATCATGATATCATCATCATCATCATCTCATCACGATATCATTATCATGATATCATCATCATCATCATCTCATCATGATATCATTATCATGATATCATCATCATGATATCATCATCATCTCATCATGATATTATCATCACGATATCATCATCATGATATCATCATCTCATCACGATATCATTATCATGATATCATCATCATCATCATCTCATCATGATATCATCATCATGATATCATTATCATCATCTCATCATATCATCATCATGATATCATCATCATCATCTCATCATATCATCATCATGATATCATCATCATCATCTCATCATGATATCATCATCATGATATCATTATCATCATCTCATCATGATATCATCATCATGATATCATCATCATCATCTCATCAAATCATCATCATGATCTCATCATGATATCGTCATCATGATATCATCATCATCATCTCATCATGATATCATCATCATCGTCTCATCATTATATCGTCATCATCTCATCTTGATATCATCATCATGATATCATCATCATCATCTCATCATGATATCATCATCATCATCATCTCATCATCTCATCATGATATCATCATCATCATCATCATCATCATCATCATCATCATCATCATCTCATCATGATATCATCATCATGATATCATCATCATCATCATCATCATCATCATCATCTCATCATGATATCATCATCATGATATCATCATCATCATCATATCATCATCATCATCATCTCATCATGATATCATCATCATCATCATCTCATCATGATATCATCATCATCATATCATCATCATCATCATCTCATCATGATATCATCATCATCTCATCATGATATCATCATCATGATATCATCATCATCTCATCATGATATCATCATCATCATCATCATCATCATCATCTCATCATGATATCATCATCATCATCTCATCATGATATCATCATCATCATCTCATCATGATATCATCATCATCATCTCATCCTGATATCATCATCATCATCTCATCATATCATCATCATCATCATTATCATCATCATCTCATCATGATATCATCATCATCTCATCATGATATCATCATCATGATATCATCATCTCATCATGATATCATCATTATCATCATCTCATTATGATATCATCATCATGATATCATCATCATCATCATCATCATCTCATCATGATATCATCATCATCATTATCATCATCTCATCATGATATCATCATCATGATATTTACATCATCATCTCATTATGATATTATCATCTCATCATGATATCATAATCATGATATCATCATCATCATCTCATCATCTCATCATGATATCATCATCATTTTATCATCATCATCTCATCATGATATCATCATCATCATCTCATCATATCATCATCATCTCATCATGATATCATCATCATCATCATCTCATCATGATACCATCATCTCATCTTGATATCATCATCATATCATCATCATCATCTCATCATGATATCATCATCTCATCGTGATATCATCATCATCATCTCATCATGATATCATCATCATCATCATCATCATCATCATCATCTCCTCATCATGATATCATCATCTCATCATGATATCATCATCATCATCTCATCATGATATCATCATCATCATCTCATCATGCTATCATTATCATCATCTCATCGTGATATCATCATCATTATATCATCATCATCATCTCATCATCTCATCATGATATCATCATCATCATTTTATCATCATCATCTCATCATGATATCATCATCATCATCATCATCATCATCTCATCATATCATCATCATCTCATCATGATACCATAATCTCATCTTGATATCATCATCATATCATCATCATCATCTCATCATGATATCATCATCTCATCATGATATCATCATCATCATCTCATCATGATATCATCATCATCATCATCATCATCATCATCTCCTCATCATGATATCATCATCTCATCATGATATCATCATCATCATCTCATCATGATATCATCATCATCATCTCATCATGCTATCATTATCATCATCTCATCGTGATATCATCATCATTATATCATCATCATCATCATCATATCATCATGATATCATCATCATTATTATCATCATTATCATCATCTCATCATGATATCATCATCATGATATTTACATCATCATCTCATCATGATATCATCATCTCATCATGATATCATCATCATCATCATCTCATCATGATATAATCATCATTATCTCATCATGATATCATTATCATCATCTCATCATGCTATCATCATTATGATATCATCATCATCATCATCATCATCTCATCATGATATCATCATCATGATATCATCATCATCTTCATTAATCATCTCATCATGATATCATCATCATCATCATTATCATGATATCATCATCATCTCATCATATCATCATCATCTCATCATATCACCATCATCATCATC